>JASCZW010001637.1:0-288817 GCA_034211315.2 Aedes japonicus | reverse complement strand
CTCTGACAAGTGGTCGAGCTAAAAATACTTTTCCACTGTTCCAAGTAGCACTACTTCATTATTGTTCTTAAAAACATGTTTCCGCCATTTATAATACATAAACAGGACAAGATATACGTATACGATGAACATTGTGGTTTCACTGCCAACGGGAAGCATATCATACATACTCAGAGTTCACTTTTCAACAAATTGAGTTGGCTTAGCAAAGAAGTTACAAACCTATCACGCCAAGGACTAGTGTTCAAATCCTCCCACACTTGTCGATATTATATTTTTGTAAGAATTTTTTCCATTTTATGTTTTATAAGGCTTCACTTTTTGCACTTTTTGCGTCATATTAAAGTATGAAATGAAGTATTATATACCTAAATTATAACCCATTTTTGTCATTTAACAGTACTTTAAACTTGATTAGTACAAGCTGTGTTGCTTGGGGTACATGTCGCGTAAAAAACGAGTTGTAATAATTACAACTTTAAATGCAATATAAATTATATGTGTGCTCGTTTTTTTAATATCACAGCGATGCAATTTAATGGCTTAGGCCTTAAGTTGCTAGGAGATTTACTAGAAATTTTAAGGATTTGGAAAAAAAACAAGGGTTTTTAAATCTCAATATCGAAAATATATGGATGCTATCATCATCGCGTGACCCTATTTCAACGCCTGAATCTGAACTGGAAGGGTTTATCTAAGAAATGTAACTTATAACAAGTCCGAAATCGTAGTGTTCAAGCGTTTCCTGAACACGGCTATTTGAATTCCCGCTTGCTATAAAAAAATCTCCAATCTCCATGTTAATCCCGATCCTAATATAAATCATAATTGCATGCAATTTTCAATCAAACGTTCACTGCAGCAAAACTACAAATGGGCGACCATGGAGCAGTCCCACCGCAGAAATATGAACTGGAATGATGCTACTTTTGACAGAAGCATAAACCGAACTAACCGACCAAATCAAAACGTATGGCCCAAGTGGTCGTTACGGCCAGCACGGCAAATTGTTACGACCAACCAAATGGCGCGAACCAAAGTGTCGTCAACTAGACATGCCACAACCACGCACTTCTCCCACCACACGGTGACAAATAAAACGGCCACCACCGAAAACGACGGAGACGAAACCTAACCTCGCATCTCTCTTGCTTGCCGACACCCTTCCGTACACTCGTACACATTCCACATTCCTGACCAGCCCAGCGTAGCCATAGGAACGGTAACCGCTAGCGCATATAACTGTCATCGGGACACGCGCTAATCGAATTCAATTTTATTCCCACTCTGAGAGCGGCCCTCGGCTCTAATCCTGTTATGACATGTAACCAGATTCCTGCTGCTTCTGATGGCCGATAGTGGTAGTGTAGATACGGAACGCGATCCGTAAACCCCACTGGCCTACATGCCTAGATTTACGCTCACGCTTTCTGTGTTTTCCGTACGCCAGCTTGTAGCCATAAAGTGGCAATATAAATTCCAATTATTTTTATTTCCCATTCAATATATTCGCATTAATTCCCGACATTTCGACATAAATAACGAGATATTTATTGTGTAAGGGCTCTTAGTCAGCTAGCGTAAGCAAAGATCGCAAGGCTAGACGTTTGATGTGCTGTAGTTAGCTGGGTGGCGTTGTTGCTTTGCTTGTGTTTATTTTTTATGAGGTAGGTCCTAGCTGCTGGCTTCGTTCTTGGGCTCCTTTCGTCGATGGAAAGCTCGTATTATACAGGCTTTGCAGCAGCAGCAGTAGGTATTTCCAGGGAACCTGACCAGATTGACTATGATTATTAGCAACGGTATTCCGATCCTCCATCTCCGTCGGTTATTGAAACAAGCGCCACAGTAATGATTCCAGGGGAGACAGGAGAAAATCATCCATCTATTGGTGATGTTGATTTGTTTGATTGGGTTGTTATTTTTGGACTATTGACTGTGGTTGTCGGTAAAAGTAATAATGTTTTATAGGAATAACTGCCACTCATCGAAAAGCTTAATTTGAGTTCAACGTTGTAAGTAATAGCCAGTTCCTCTATAATTTAATGAAACTTTATGAGCTCATCGACTTTGTTTTCCGATTGAAAGCACAATCATTGGCATGTTTTAAAGTACAATCCAACGGTCAAACTGAGTTAACTTGGGCTGATATTATGACTCACCGTGATCAGTCGGCAAAAATCTACCTAGCATTGCACTTATTCCGTGCCGTTGATTTCATAAGGTGTGACGGTTTGTGGTACAGATTGCTAATAAAAAAGAAGCAGAATCCGATGCCACCGCAGACCGTTACAAATATCTCGTCTCATCCCATATCTCATTTTCACAGTTCGAAAGAAAAATTTAATTTTCTGCGTTATTTGATGCACATAAAGGGAATGCTAGATAAAGAATAAGTTAATGGGATCTTTCATGTACATTTAAGCCAGATATCGCTGGAATCACGTCTGTTGTATGTAAGATTGCAAACAATTTTATAGGCTGTATGAAATATTGCAAACAATTACGCTATTTACGCTTGCTTTGGCTTGACATTAAACAAGGGGAAATTTCACGCGTCTGTTTCTAGACAGTTTGATAGACACTTTTAATTTTGTGCGTTATCTAATGCACATAAATGGAATGCTAGATTTGACAGAAGTTAATAGGATATTTCATATAAATTTAAGCCAGATATCGCAGGAATTAGGTCTGAAGTATGGACAGACTGCAAACATTGTTGTATACCAAATAAAAAACTGCAATCAATTTCGTTGTTTTCGTTTGCTTTGGCTTGTTATTAAACGTGGGGCATTTCAACGCCTGTTAAAATTCATAATTTGTTTCTGTGTTTGTGAAGTAAGAGATTATTGTTCATCATAAAAACCTGTTCATAAACCACGTAGACTCATTTTTTTTAATATCCAAAGAGGCTTTCGAAAAATTGCAAAACAAAAAATAGCATATTAGCATCGGAACTGTGCAAAATATCATAAAGCGTTACAATATCAGAATCTACAAGAAGCAGAAAGCACCCACTCAAAAGGACGGATTCAAAGAAAGATTCTTCGAAAATACGATCACGGAATATGTATGGCGTTGTTCTCCAAAAGCCAAACCAGTGCATTTTGATGGACGAGACGTACGTCAAATTGGATACCAGTACACTTCCGAGGCCACAATTTTTCAACGCTGAGCAGAGGACAATCGTTCCTGGCGATGTGCGATACATCCGAGCCGAGAAAAATGGGAAAGGGTTTTGGTGTTGCAAGCCATTTGCTCTAGTGACTTGAAGATTTCTTCATATTGCACAACGGGCACAATCAACGGTAAAAATATAGAAAAGAATGAATGCATCAAAAATCGGCTTCTACTCACCTAATCTAATCTCACACTAACGCAGCCAATTCTTGAAAGCATCCTGTAAAATTATGATTTCTAGGTTTTTTTCATTAGGGTGAATCTGAAATTGAGAGACTCTCTTTGATTACTTTCTCTTTCATTCATATTCCATTCAGCTTTACGTTTTTCATTCTCCTTTTTGTATGGTATGCTAGCCAGCAATGTTATGAAAAGTGTCGTCGTTCGCGGGTATTGTGGGGGAAGATATGCCAGTATCTAGAACTAGTTTTTAGAGAAAAATACCACAACTGTGCCAAAGTGAATTTTGATTCGGTGTTCAGGATTAGTTTGTAAATTAATCAGTGCAAGAAGAGTGTATTAGACACACATATCTTGTTACTACCGGAAGGTTTCCGACACGTCGGCGACGGGTTGATGTGGATGAGTGCCGACGGCAGCAGCTGCGGTCCAGCAACACTTGGCCATTGTTGGCCATCAAGGATATCGAGGAGAGCTGGTTTGCAAAGCAACAAATAATTTATTTCTACCATATTTTGAAGACAATATCTAATATCCTGTTTTGTTTTATTTTGTCTATTTCGTTTTTTTTTTGTTTTTCGTTATGCTTGTCTCTTTTCAGTAACATTGGAGCGGCCCATTGCTTTTGGCGAAAAGTGCTACATATTTTCAGTGTATCGTTAACCAAAACGAACCCGGCTGCTAACCTATCCCCAACTATCCAACATCCCAGTGATTTCTCGTGGAAGTGCAGAGGATTTCTCGGCTTCCTTCAAAGCGAGTATCATGTCAACACGTTCCTTCCAATTCCCTACTTGACCAGCATTCGGACACGGCCGGCGCCGGTATTGCTTTGTAATGGGTCACCAGTTTTTACACATTGAAGATGTATGTTAGTCCCAAACATCATCTGTTGGTTCTTTGTGCAAATACAGCTGATCTGGCAATAACGGAATTGCATCCGTGGGCGGTCAATCATGCTCATGCTCATGCTCAGTATGCTAGCCAGCAATGTTATGTTTCAATCAGTACTAAAGAATCCCTCAGAAGTTTTATAATGGCGCTGTAATAAATGAAAGTGAGCGAGAGAAGAGAGAAAAAAAAATCCTAGATTTCTTGAATACATCATTTTTCTTGTCATCGGCCAGGCCAACTGCGTAGTATGTGCCGAAGAGAGGATTACAAGAAATAGAGCGGTTCCAGAAAGATCTAAAATCTCTCTACTACTTTGAATCAAGGAAAGGAAGAATTGGACCTCCCGTACCAAACGCTTACATGTAGAGTTGAACAGTGTGATAATTTGTACTTTATCGTTGGGAGCATAGATGCTAGAAAGATTAGTTTATGCTCCTTTTGCCCGTGGGTGAACTTTTGGCATTTGAACCAAAAGCCTGGCAATAATTGCCAAGGTTATAGCGCCTTATCTCACTCAATGGGGGGTAGGTGGACTAAAACTTACGACGATGGATAAATGCGAAGCTGAAAATATCATAAAAAATATTGTGAAGGGATGTTATAATATAAAATGAGAATAACATGTGTACTATCTGAACTATGAAGGAAAAAAAATAAAATTTTCATGCAATACTCGGGAAATCCATGGATGATCCAAAATTATATACCGTATTAAGAATACTTACATTTTTCGTGGTAGGGTAAGATTTCAGCTTGCTAGCTTACCGGTGTCGCGCTGCCTACATTGCGTAGATGGAACTGCCTCTAAGGTATCTAACGAGATACAACGTTTCTTACTCAGCCGCTGTTTGAGCCGCACCTCCTTGGTAAACAAACACTCGTCAAGCATTTGAGTACGATGGACTCAACTTTGTCGGAAGTATGGCCACCCAAAAATGAGTAAAGATAGTTCGTATTGGTAAGGTGACTAACAGTTAACATCGGCTTGAATCCGATCGATGTTTACTAATTGTCGACGTGTTACTCCTAACCATATTTACTCACTTTTGGGTAGCCATACTTCTGACGAATTTGAGTCCATCGTACTCAAATTTGGATTGTCTAGATATAGCGTGTAAGCCGATTTCTTGTGGCTTTCATAAAACATTAATAAAACTTAAAAAAGCTGGATGGTTTTGGCAATGTTACTTGGGTTAGCTCACTTAATGGTCGGTCTTCGGTTGCTTCGAAGGAACGTTTTTCTGTTGATCCATCTTGCGCTTCCGGGAATTGCACTTGTATATAGAAGCCAAATGTTGCGACAATTCAATGATTTACAAAATTCTCATTAACTATTTCCTAGTAGTGAAAGTTACAGGAAAATTCCTTCTACTTCATCATTTCCTTCTAGAACTTTCCAGCTATTGACTTGTCAGAATAAGCATATTTCGTCATTTTCTTGCAATACTGTCACAACTCAGCATAAAAATGGCCAAGCATCGACTTTGATTGAGTTTTTATGTAGATGTTTGGCCTGGATTGCGATATTTCGTGTATACTCCGCTCTAAAAATGTCAGGTAATGTGTAATAGAGTTCATTGGAGATGTCCTTACTTAAATTTGAAGTCTGTGATAGGAAAGTACTGAGCAACGAGTAAATTTACCCTGAAATATCGGCATTTTAAGACATCGCCTTATATTTGCGTTATTTCAAATTGTTTAATGTTAAAAATCAATAATTTTCATTATTGGAATCGACGCGTAGAAATATTTCCGATTGATTGAGGCAAACATTTAGAAAATGTGTGGAGTAATGACTGAGATATTTACGCTTAAAATCTGACCGCATTTCGTGACGGTCGCATTAGATTATTTTTTTAAATTGTACCCCAGTATAGAAAACACAGACGTAGTCCTACGTGAAAACAACGAGTTACTATAGTTCAAAGAGATTGCTTTCTTTGTAGAAAAATAAAAAAATAAACAATTTTGTTCTCCGACGTCAAGCAGTTCATCATCGACACTGTATCTAACAGCCAAACATACCGAAGAAACTGTTCTAGAGAAAGTTTCAAACCAAACATTCGGCTATTGTCATGTTGTTTGGCTTGAGGGCGTCCAACGGTTTGAAAAGACCACCTGTTTTCATTAGTTCCGATGTTTTTATTAATACCGAAGTGTATAGTGATATTTTGAAAGAAGAAGTGCTTCCCTGAGTGAAGGCCAACTTCTCTGAGGGTCAAAACGTTGTCCTATAACAGAATGGAATACCATGTGATATGTCAAAAAGGACTCCCAGATTTATGGCCCCTAGCAGTCCAAACCTAAACCCGTTGGATTATTCAATTTGGGCGTATGTTGAAGCAACCTGCAAAAAAGTTCACTCTAGTGTGAAGACCCTGAAGTCTGTCATAACGTGCAAATGACAGTCGGTATCCGAGGACTATGTTCGAAAGGTGCACACTTTGAAAATAACACCGACTTCGGTTCAATTTTCTACCGAATCACATCGATTACCAACATGATAAATCGTGGTGTATTTTTTGAGTCAAACACGAATTTCGTTTACTAACATTTGCATTTAAAAGAATGAACAAAAAATACCGATTTTTCATGTGTTTACTTTCACCCGCACTGACGAAACTACACATGCAGCATCAATCATAGTAACCCATGAGCCAGTAGACAAAATTTGACAGCTCTCAGTCTAACTCTAACCGTGATGGCAAAAACAGTGAAGCAACTCCGTTCAGAAGCGTGCGCATTCAAAGAATGGCAACCGACCGCGTCGAAAACGGACATCGTGCGGCACTTTGTGGACGCCGGATACGCCCGTTCCGGCATCTACAACGTCTTGTCACTATTAGACAAAATTCAGAGCATCAAAAGAAAGCCCGGTTCCGGACGGCCGAAGACCCTGAGCGACAAGAAGCTAAAAAAGATGCAGAAGAGGAAGACCGAAGTGGCTACATCACTGCGTGCGCTTGGCCGGGAGGTCGGTTGAACCGGCTAAACAGTGAAAAAGTATCTGACAAACATGAACATATATGTCAGGAAGCAGAAGTCGCGTTCACTGGTTTCAGAGCTGCAGGCAATGACGCAGCGGCAGCGGCTGAATAAGATTGTCAACTCGACTTTCCCGGCGAATCGCGACGTGGCGGTGGTGATGGACGACGGGACCTATCTCACCCTGGATGACAACGAATGGCAGGGCACTTCGTATTTAACTTCCCCCACGAAGGAAGTGAGCTCCGAGGTGAAGTTCATTTCACAAACCAAGTTCCCCAAGAAGGTGCTGCTGTGGCTGACAATCAGCGAGAAGGGGATGTCAAAGCCGCTCTTCTTTCGCTCCGGACTGGCCGAAATACCATAAGGGCGAAGACGCGGTGTTCTGGCCGGATCTGGCATCGGCCCACTACCAGAAGCGATCGTTGGAGGAGATGTAGCGGCTGAATATAGAGTGGTACTCAAGTCGGCGAACCCACACATGTCCCTAGCTGCGTCCATGAGAATTTTCGTCCAACCATGAAGTGTAATGATCCAGTTAACTTTGTCGGAAACGAGGAGGAATTGACTCAGAAAACGAAGAAAGAACATAGAATCTTTCTGTATGTTTTCGTCCGCCATGGTGAATATTCCGATTACCTGCCGCTCGAAGGGCTTAAATTTATGCAAGTAAGCTTAAATGATTACCTTCCATGGAAATCATTAAAGCTTTTTTATAACCATCCGAAAAAAGTCCATTTTTTTTAAATGCAAACTTTATACGGCTGCTTTACTGCAATGCTATGATAATGCTGCATTAATGCTATTTTGCATTTGAAATGCATATTACAGGCTACAAGCATTTAAATAGCATTTAAAATCCAACTTTACAGTAGATAGCATTCAAGATGCTGAAATAATGCTAATATAACCTGGGTTGATTACGGAGCGGGTAAAGGAAATGCGAGTCACTCGTTTAAAGAGATTGGTTTCTTATCGAAAGAAAAAAAAAATCTCCGATGAAGCTGTTCGCCATCTTTGTTCCGGAGAAAGTGAAGTTTATGTTCCAAACCAAACATCGGGATGTTCCCATGATGTTGGCTTGAGGGCGTCCAATGGTTGGAAAACAATACCTGTTTTAATTGTTACTAGTGTTAAAATCAATACCGAAGTGAATTGTGGTTTTGTTTTTAAAAAAACAAGTGCGTTCCCGGGTGAAGACCACCTTCGTTGAGGATCAAAACATTGTCCCACAACAGAGTGAAATACCATTTCATCCGTCAAATCTGAACCCCGAATTTGTTGGCCCCTAACTGTCCAAATCCAAACCCATTGGATTATTCAATTTGGAGGTATGTTGAAGCACAAGTCTACAAAACATTTCACCCTACACTGAACCGACATCGTCCCAAGATCGTCTGAAAAGTTATTCGTTGCGCCCTTTAACGAAAAGCGTTCCGAAATCGGACGATGTCTTATGGTTAGATCCGTATGACGACATCCACTCTGTATGACAATCATCCAAATACACATGATGTTTGTTTCAAAACTGTGTAGAGCTTAAGTGATTTATAGACAATTTGAAACAATCCAATGACATTAAATTGTTCAGTACACTTTTCAACCGTTGAGCAAAATTTGCAACGCGAGCTCAAACTGAAGAAGTTTCTGTGACTCAAGAATCTGAGCAGGTTTCGATGCTTTATGCATGACGGTACCAGTTCTGATAGCGATTGATAGGTTCTTACCGAATTATGTTAATGGAATGTTCGTCATCCTCACTTCACACGATTCTCGCTCAGGCTTGCCAATGCAATACGCATTCATTTTGGTATGAGACCTTCAATACTGTGTGCATTCGAATTTGAATGGAGGTCCGTTCATCGTTTTATTAGTTGGTCAACATTAGTAGAATAATCATCTGGTTTCGTCACCCTCCCCCTTACTGCGTGACATAATTAATGGACCTTCCCTAATGTAATAGATAAAAATGTAGTACACATCGAGTAAATTTGAACCTTATAATTAAACATAAACATAATTAAACTCGAAAATGTTGATATTAGTTGAAAATGAAATTTGACAAAAATACCATACATACTTGTGAAAATGGTCACTTCAGGTAAGGTCAATATTTATTTGATTTGCAACGGCCTCACACGCCACGCAGAATAAAACAGAGAAAGTTTATGCAAACCTAACCTCCAAACAAATCTCTTGTAAGGCTCAATTCAGTTAATTTATTCTAATTTATTGCTAGACTGTTGAAAATCCCTTACGCAAAAAAAATGTTTCAACTCATTCCAACATTTAAAAAATGGGATTCGTATTAAAAACATATCTTCGCATTTGGATTATTTACATTGTGGTCTGCCATCAGAATTACCTTTAGAGGCGTGACTGAAACTCAAAAAATGTGCCTGACATCAAATGAAGCAATTACTGTCATTCATGACATTCATGACCAAATGCTTAGTTCGTGTGTGGTAAAAATTAAATTTAATAATCAAAATGTGTCTGAAATAGTTCCAAATTAAACGTTCTGAACTAAGACCACAAAACCCCATAACACTCTCTTGATCCTAGAACAGTAAAACAAGGATCCTATTTACTTAAACAGTATCCGCGTAGATTGATAGCAATTGAGAGTGTTTGTTCCCTTTTTCTGTCTGCCCCTTGGCAAACTGCCATAACTCTCTGCCATTTTTGTGAGCAGAATGCGGTCTCCATTTCGGTTGGGGTATTAAAATGCATGCAAAATTTTACGATTTCATTTGACGCTTGCTGACGAGCTTGAGCTTCATAGTTTTCCATCACCCGCCGAGCCACTTTCCGAGGAGATAATGTGCTGAAGTTAGTCCATCATGATGGCACTTTGAATAGCATGTTGAAACGTTTTTCTTTACGATCGGTAAATTGAATTGCCCGTACTATCTCTGTTGTAGCAACGACCACAGCACTTTTCTGCCAACTACACGGCATGAAGAACGCAATGAAGTACCCACTTATTGCGATGAGCTTTCAGTTTAATGCAAGTAGCGCTTGCTCCATATAGGCTAAGTGCAGTTCGTTTGCAAGATTATCCCAGTGGAAAATGGTTAAGCGCGCTTTTTTCATCGGCTGCAATTGTGAATTTTCTCGGAAGTGTTGAGATGATAGCTGGAAGCGCTTTTGAAACACTCAAAGAGTTTACAAGGGCAATGTTTATTATCATTTAACGTAATTATTGTATTTTTCATCAAAAGTGATATAGGTCAATCATAATTTTTGTTCGAAAAACTTCTTCACTTTGCTTGCAATGCATTATATCATTATAATTGTCCGGCAAATTTATAACAACAAAAATTTCCTTCAACTTTCGTAGCGTATGAGAAACCGGAGAACTGGGTAATCATAACATTCCCCATTATTGATTCAACCTATTGAACCAGAAAGAAACTCAACCGTAACCGGAAGTAAGTAGAATTGGTTTCTAGTCTCCTTCTCTTCTTCCTTCTGCCCGGCTCGCTTCAGACATCAGCAGCTGCTCAATGTGATGATGTTTCACTGTTCATCATCTATCGCAACTCGGCAAAGTGGGCACTTGGGAGTGATGCCGAAATGGCTAACGCAAAAGCGAAAAAGTTGAAGTCAGAATCATCACCGAATCTGTTCGAATAACAGGGAAGCGGAAGCGAGTAGCCAATGACGACAAGAATTTTCCATTATTAAAATCAACAAAGGAAATTAGTAAAGTTGGTTTCTTTCAGGACACATCAGATTATTTTATTTATGTTTATGTATTTGGAGCTCGTTGGGGAAGATGTGGTGGAAGGCGCAATATGAAAATACAACATTGAGAATAAATTGAAAATCGATTTCAAGCATTTTTCATTGATCAGCGACAGATTTGTCAACATACAGGAAGCAAATACTTTAAAGCCTGTGCACGCTAAATTTCGGACACTAAGATAATGTCAGCAAGAAAAAAACTAGACATAATTCAACAAAACCGATTCTGTATTTTAGTATAATAATGTTATATATACACTAAAAACAGTTGATTGAGATGATAACTCTTCTTTCTGTAAAATTCACGAACATTCTGTAGAACACCCACTATTAGATTCCGTACAGTATTTTCATATACACTAGCAGTGGCGGTTCTCCATCTTCTCTTGAAATCGTCGATCCCATTTGCTTTCTTTTAGTTGGAAGATTTTCCGCTTAACCAGAGCCTAGTATTTTTCTATCGGGCAAAGTTCTGGTCAGTTAAGCAGATTGGCTTGTTTTTGCAAATGTTTGATCTCTTGTACAGTGCTGTAAATAGTCATTTCAACCCAATGTGATTTATTTGCCGATAATATGATGTAGAAGCTGATTTTCGAAATGTCACGTATAATGAAATTGTTTTGCATGTATATTTTCATAAATTTGTCTCACAATGTATTGCTCTAACTTTAAGCCTAAGAGGTGAGAGCGCAATGTAGGAATATTCAAATGATATTCATCATTGAATATAATTTGAGTCTAACAGTAAATATATCACTTTCTCTGTACCAGTTAGGGAAAATTTGACAAAATTGTAGAACTAGTCATGAACTACAATTTTATCACACATCATATTCGGAAATTCGCGTTCTGAAACAAGTTATCGGTAAAATTATCCAAATGGAAGAAATGACTATTTACAGCACTGCTCTTGTGCCTTATACCGTTACTGTACAGATGTTACATACTGCAAAAAACCTAATCAAGCTAAAACAGAGCTGGAGAGAAAGAATTATAAATAGTAGCAATCGCTTCTGCAGACATTCTTTCTTTCTTTTCAATTTTCAACCAAAACTGCATATGGCCTGCCTAAACCAAATACGTCTTAGGGAACTCAGATACCTCTTGGTCGAGAAGGCGTTCGAAAACGTGTATACAATTGCGGTATAAAAAACCAGACCCGGAAGCTGTTGAAAGTCTTCGAGAACACATGATTTGTCGTGCATTATGGAACGTCCATTAATTACGTCACCCGTGTGACTTTTTATTAGCCCCCCCCCCCTCCTTGTCACGTTTTTTGTATGGACATTTGTTTTTGTATGGATCGTCACGTTTTCCCAAAAACAATCTCCCCCCCCCCCCTACCACGTGACATAATTAATGGACCTTCCCTTATGGTATTTTCGCTAAAACTGGGTCTCAATCTTAACATTTTTTTGCAGTGAAATATGCTTGTCGTCACGGCTGGGCACATTTTTTCACTTTGTACGGCGTCATTCCATGCTTCTGCTTTGGTTTTTGCAAATTTGATTTTGATTTTCCAACTTTGTGAGCCACATTTCGAACAGAAAGGTTGAGATTTTTCTCAATAATGACTAACCAACAAACATCATTGTCCAAAAACAGCTTGTTTAAACAAATTTGGAGAAGTTATTCAGATGTCTAAAAGAAAAAGCTGAACAATTTATCCAATTTTGTTTGAACAAACAGTTATTCAGCATTGATGTTTGTTGGGTACTACCTTCTTGTCTATTTGTCGGCGGTAGCATACTTTTCGGTTTATTCAACTTCTTTCCAATCTACAGTCAAGCGCTGTTGAAACAATTTGCAAGCACTAAAAACGGTATTTTTTGGTAGTTTTAGTTTCTTGGAAAGATCGCGTACCGTCAACGTTAAATTTTGCTGCCGTTAGTAAAAAACGTGTTTGCGCACTTTTATTTGATTCCACGCCATTTCACCCAAGGCAACAAGGCAGGCTTTGGTGAGATTTATCTGATTATAAATATATTACAAAAAACTATTTTCAAATAAGACTAAATATGTGCCTAGTTTGGAAATTTCATTTTTTCTTTGTGGAAGTGTGTTGCAGTACCCTTCTCGAAATTAAATCAGTAACGTTTACATGTGGGCTTATTGTATGTGTAAGTTACTTCGACATTGCCGTGACTCTCCAGACATTCTAAAATGGGTTGCTGGATCTGCAGTAGAGCGATCAATTTCTAGCTGCTTTCTAGATTTAAGCAGCATTCAATGATCATTTAAAGAATTATTGTAGACACATTTCCTGCATAATACCATTGCCGGCCAATGGGTAATAGATTGAATACACACATGCCATTTTAATTTTAAGGTGTTGGTAATTAATTTCCCATACAGAAAATACAGGGGGCAAGTTGCCAAGAATTCAACCATTGGAATGCGGTCAGTGAAAAGAAAGCCAACAAGAATTTTGTCAACGAAGACGTGGAACAACAAATTGTAAACACGCCTTTGAAACATAATGGCCCTTTTCAGGTCCACTATTTTTTTTTTTTAGGAGTTGGTTGAAGAATGGATCAAAAAATATTATCCGCTGCATTAAGTATTAGTAGTTCAATTATGTGCTTGAAATTAACAGTTACAAACGAACTGGCGAAATTTATTTGTTGATTTCCCCTTAAAAAATCATAAACATAATTTCACGCACATGACACCCAAAACCTTTGTTCTAGATCACTATAATATAACCGTTATAGATATCTATGAGATTCAAGAAACGATATGAATATGAGCTATGTAGTCATAGTAGCTATATAGTAGAAATCTTTAACGCAGCACTATCACATATATTATTCCGGTGTATATTCGATTAACTTTATTTGTGGTCCTATGTATCCAGTTGTAACCTTTGAAAAAATGCTGCAGTCGCTGCGTACATCAAAGTTCAGGGAAGCTCTTTAGAAAACTTCGGAGAAGTTCTTAAGAGAATTTAAGAAAGTACTACAGAGAACTTCATGGAAGGTCTTTAGAGAAGTTCGGGGAAGTTCTGTTCAGAGAAGTTCAGGAAAGTTCTTCAGATATGTTCAGGAACGTTCTTCAGGAAAATTCAGGGACGTTCTTCAGAGAACTTCAGATAAGTTCTTCAGAGAAGTTCGGGAATTCAGAGAACTTCAGGAAAGTAGTTTCAGAGAAGTTCTTCAGATGAACTTTAAGGAAGTTTTTCAGATGAATTTCAGGGAAGTTTTCCAGGGAAATTTAGGGAAGCTCTGCAGGGAAATTCAGGGAAGTTCTTCAGAGGAACTTCACAGAATTTCTACAGAGAGTTTCGGGGAATTCCTTTAGATAAGTTTGGGATGAAGTTCTTAAAACAGTTTTTCAGTTCTTCAGAGACCTTTTAGGTCAAACATCTAGAAAATTCTTCAGAGTACTTCCGGGAATTTCTCTTCAAAGAAGTTTAAGGAAGTTCTTTAGTAAAATTTAAGGAAGTTCAGAAAAATTCTTTAGAGAAATTCAGGAAAATTCTTTAGAGAAGTTCAGGGAAGTTCTTCAGAAAAGTTCAGGGATGTTCTTCAGAGAACTTCAAACAGGTTCTCCAAAGAAGTTTGGGAAAGTTCTTTAGAGATATTCAAGGATGTTTTTAGAGAAATTCAGGGATATTCTTTAAAGAACTTCAGGGAAAGATCATATGATTTCAGTTCTAAAAGTATCTAGCGCAACTCTTACCTTGTTGTCACTAAAATATATAGTTTACAAAAGTTTCACTATAAAATGAAACTTTTCTGCAAGGTTATTAACAATTAGGCACTAAAGAACAAGCAAAATCAGAATGTTGCATATGTTTTGTTTGGTCAATGCAAATTTGCAATTGTCAACAAAACTCTAGCAGGGTGCTGTCAGTAAATATTACATAACTCCAGCAATATTGTAGAATTATGTAGAGTGAAACCAACAATCAATATGCAACTAGCGATTTGAAATTGGTTCACTGTTGTAGAGCCCCTTGGTTCGAAGTACACGTTGAAGACAGCACCTTGCTATACATATTTGCGCCTTTGTTTTGATCTGCTATGTTATTTTGACAGAATATTTGAGAGTGGTTTTTTCATTATTAGGGCGCATTATTAAGCTTGGGACCGAGCTTGGGACTGATGTGCTAGTACTGACTGAGCCAAGAAAAAAAATCGTATTTATATGGGACCTACTGGTCTTAGAGTTAGTCTATGGTGAAACGCTCAGCAAAGTATCTCTTGTGTACCTTTTTTTGTAGTGTGCCTCTAAGCGTTACGATTTTCGATCGTAATGCCAATAGGTGCCCATGTGTGTACGGTTATTTGGCAGTTGAATCGTTGTATTTTGACTACGCCTGGCAACCAGGCGATCGTTTTGTTTTGCTTTCAAAATTTAGGTCTCGGACTATCGGGTTTTTATTTTGGAAACCGCGTTTTTCATACTCTTATGTTGAGACAAACACTTTGGTGCTGTTGGTGATGGATGGATAAAGAATGGAGCTAAAGTAACTAATAGCTGGAAGTAAGTGCGAGAATTCCGATAAAATGTGGTATATTTATGATTGATTTATCCTCATCCTCAGCATGCTTGATTTGCCGACTGACTCAAACCTTCAACAAAGATTTTCAACATTTTCTCTGTCCGTATATGTTTGACGTCATTTCCTCGCTGAACATTCTGACATTGGAAATAAACATTATTGTTATGCCTGGCCAACAATGCCTGTCCTGTGAATGCTTCCCCTCTTGTTCATAGAAAACTACAAATTTGATATTTGCGCATTCTTTTGGCAAATAGGGCGTACCGGCGCCACTCAGTACTTTCCAAGACTTAAGAAAAAACTTTGATTTCAGTGTCCAATAAGGTATCAAAGGCTGAGTCCTCAATACCCTTTACCAAAAAAAAGTTATTGTGAGATAAAGTTATACTATAGTATATTTTTCTCATACAACACGCGTGAGTGCTGTTCAGCATCTTCGTAGAACAGCTGAAGATGGCGGTTATGGGATTGGGAAATACTTGATACCTTGTTTACGCACGATATTGGCAAGATCTCTGCTTAAAAACTATACTCTAGCTGGGTTTCATGCGTACGTTTCTCCATTAATTTATTTTAACGGAGTTCCAGCTGCTGCTTCTTCACGAAGGTTGTCAGTCTTTATCCGCATGTTTTCTTCAATCTCGGATTCTCTCGATGATTAGCTTAGCCAGCGACTGGCTGAAGACGTTCGGCTTTTTCAACATGTTTAGGATATGGAGGTTTATGGTTCCATATTCCACCTCCAATTTGCTCCAAAAAATTGCCTTTCATTCAAGCTGTTAAGTGATATCATGTCACGACTTATTAATTTAATCACTAACCTAATGCATTCTTTTACTCAAAGTTTCGCCTCAACAAACAGGTAGATCAAATGTTCACTTATATCAATTGTTTTTATCTAAAACTCATGTTCGTTGCGTGACAAAACAAACAAATCAAAACAACAACATAACAATTTACAAAGTCAATTTTTCAGGGCTGCCAGGCTATATTTTCGAGAAGTACAAATGTCAAAAGTGTGCCACAAAATACCACACATGTTCCGTTATGGTGTAAGATTTTTTACTATGGCGTGCCTGTTACACTGTTCTGAGCGACTCACCCCTTGTAGATTCCTGAACCATCACTTGTAGCATGTTACTTCATTTCGTTAATTGGATTTCAAAGTTAAGTTACGCTTTTAAAGTAAGATAAATGTTGCATATGCTCCAACACTGTATGTATTTCCTTAAAAGAAGTAAAGTGGTCCTATATTAATCTCAAAACTTCGCAATTCATCCTACTTAAAATCAAAAGATTGACGTATGAGTCGTGTGACTGAGTTGGTTCATAATGTTCATTTGGGGGTGACCATGGCGTAATCTATATCTCTCACGGCAAAGTCACGAGTTCAAATCTCAACCCGGACAAGTTACGAAAATACCCAAAAGGTATTTGAGTGACTACAGCGGGAGAAGAACCAGCCCAGGGCTAAAAATCTCGATAATAAAGGAATTAATTATTAAATGAAAGCCAACATAATTGTTTACAAAAAACCTCATCAGACTACCGATTAACGTGGGCTTACCTTCACCCGCACTGACGAAACTACCCATGCAGCACCAATCATAGTAACCCATGAGTCGGTTCAATAGGCCAAACAGTGAAAAAGTATCTGGCAAACATGAACATACATGTCAGGAAGCGGAAGACGCGTCCACTGGTTTCGTTCGGAGCTGACGCAACGGCAGCATGGCAGGATGACAATACCTATCTCACCGTGGATGGCAACGACTGGCAGGGCATTTAGTATTTTACTTCCCCCACGAAAGAAGTGAGCTCCAAGGTGAAGTTCATTTCACACACCAAGTTCCCCAAGAAGGTGCTGCTGTGGCCGACAATCAGCGAGAAGGGGATGTCAAAGCCGCTCTTCTTTCGGTTCTGATTGGCCGTGAAATTTATAGTACAAAATGCCTGCCGGAAGTTGCATCGTTCATCAAGAAATACTATAAGGGCGAAGACGCGGTGTTCCGGCCTACTACTCGAAGCGATCGTTGCAGGAGATGGAGCGGCTGAATGTCGATGTGGTACCCAAGTCAGCGAATCCGCCAAACGTCCCCCAGCTGCGTCCCATCGAGAATTTCTGGGCCAACCTGCAGCGTAAGATCTACTCCAACAATTTTGTCGGGAAAACTGAGGAGAAATTGATAAATAAAACGAAGAAAGAACTCAAAAACACGCATGGTTTCGTTCGCCATGGCGAATGTTCCGATTAACTGCCGGAAGGCCGCTCGCAAGGGCGTAAATCTTTTTTGCGATGAGGCTTAAATTATTACTTTCCATGAGAAATTTATCAAAAGCTGTTATCTGACTTAGATTTTTTTATCACCATCCGAAAAAAAAGTCCATTTTTGTTTTGTTTAGCCGGTTGCCACTTTTCCCTCGGTCTTCCTCTTCAGCATCCTTTGGAGCTTCTTGCCGCTCCGGGTCGTCAGCCGTCCGGAATCAGGCTTTATTTCGATGCTCTGATTGTTGTCTAATAGAGCCAAGATGTTGTAGATGGCGGAGCGAGCGTATACGGCGTCAACAAAGTGACGCACGATATCCGTTTTCGACGCGGCGAGGTTCCGTTCTTTGAACGCGCACACTCTTGAACGGAGTTGCTTCACTGTTTTTGCCATCACGGTTAGAGTTCAACAAGCTGTCAAATTTTGGCTGCTGACCCATGGGTTACTATGAATGATGCTGCATGGGAAGTTTCGTCAGTGCGGGTGAAAAATCGGCAATTTTTGTCCAATTTGTATAATACAAACGTTAATATAAGAGTGGTTCCCCTATCTACAAAAAAAACAACATAGATGATTGAGTAACATTTAACCAAACAAAAGTTGCTTCAATTATCAATTCCAGTTTTAATAAGAAACCACTCAAAGTCACCAACAAACAAACAAAACAAAAGCACACGAACAAGCTGCTACGCAACAAAGGACGTAGACGTCTTATGCTCGGTTAAGCATGATCCGAACATAGATTGCTTTTTTGTCTTCGCTCTTGACATGAGACAGTAGAGGTAGTTTGGAATTTCCTGCATATATGTGGCATCCGCATTATTTGCCTCCATGCAGGCAAAATTGACAACCAATTTAACTTCGCTATCGTTTCATGGCATTGCAATCAAACTTTTTGAGCATGGGAAGCTGCCGAATGCACCTGCAAAAAGGCCGGTACTGATGATTGTCATCATCACTTGACTAGAAACGAATTTTACATGCCTACCAATGAAATCAGTGATTCAAACGCAATCATCAAGTGCATATTAAATGCCGACGACCGAGGCCACCGCTACAGCCACAAAATGTAGATTTCGAACGGATTATTCATTAGCTCATGGCCCATCCTGCTGAACCGAACATTCAATCGTGCCGTTCCTCTGATGACCTATCAGTGCTGGTGCTGCTGTTAAAAGGTACAAATCCAACGGTAATACTAATAACAGGGTGGCATCCGATTGTGGTCCCACGTCTGCCCTCTAACCGAGGTTAACAACAAATTTACATTCTTCATTGACTTTGACTGATTTCGTTCCCCGAGCACCGTTAGTAATGCGTTGCGATGGATGATACACCTGTCCGCGAATGGGCCTCGAAGTGCAGGTCATCATGGGAATGAGATTTCATTATGCTTAAATGATGCACGATGGGGGCGCTACGAGCATTTGATCAAATTCAATTGGGTCCAGACCATTGTTTACTCGGTATTTGAAATTTGATGCGGGTTGCTAGCTTCTGTTGGCCAATTTCCATGCTGAAATTGATTATTTCTAAATTGAGTTTTGATTTAAGTTTTATTTACACACTGCGTGTGTGTGTGTGTACTCAAAAGTGAAGGCAATCAAAAGCGCAGTTCCAAGATATGGCACCAAGATACTTACCAGAACGCAACTGTCCAGCTATAAAACACTCTTTGGTGTACAATTCCTGCAATCGAAATATCGGTACGGCAGTCCCTAAAGTGTATGGATGGCCTGAAGGAGGTAATCTAAATTGATTCGATTCAAAGTTTCATCACCGGAACTCGATATACTGGCCGAGAACAAAGTTGATGATATCCAGGAGAACGGATAGACGGCCAGCACCGACCGAGTGATGAACTTGGTAATGATATGATGCAATTTGAGGGAGTATTTTTTTTCTCATACACCCAAAAATATGCATACCTCCAATGACGATGGGGTGGCTTCAATAAAATTCCTACTCCTACAGCCAATGTGGAGCAGGTATGTACACACATTAGAGAGAAAGACACAATTTGCCATCACGCCCGTATCCATCATCATTACCGTCATCAGTGTCACGGGGCGTCGTCATTATCTGCTATATCTATACTCGAAACACACACACAGAGTTTGCTGGGCATGCATTTTGCTCATCGAACTGGCTAACGGTACGTTATGGACGGTATAGAGCAGGAGTCTTGTTAGCCGGGTCATCAAATACAAGCGGTAATTATGCAACGAGTAAAACGAAGACCCAAGTGCATGTTGGGCCCGGACGTCAGAAATTGAACCTAATTGATTTAGTTTAATTAGGTAACAGCATCATTCAAAGCAAAATATAAATTTTGCGCAACGAAGAGTGAACTTCGTCCCGAGCTGGCTGCATTAGGAGGTGGACGACAACAGTCATATCAATGAATGACGTCGAAGCAGCACAAGAACAATGAAGTCGAGTAATTAGGTAAATTTGAGTAACAGTTTTCCGGCCAGGCTCTGCTGTGCAAAGAAAGTATTTCCGCAATTGATTTTCGGTGCTGATGTTGGGAAGCGTTTTGAAATTCGTCGAAAGTTCGTGTTAATTCTATTTACGGATGATAATTTTGCGTAGATCCATTAGGCTGAGTGTTATAGTTGACATTTTCTTTGAATGTTGTTGTTTTTTTGTTTCTTTTTTCTCACATATGACACATATCACATGACACATATGATGCAATTCTTTGAATAGTTGACTTAAGTCATTGAACTAGAGAAAATGTTGGCTTCAGCTATATTGACTTTCATCGGCAACCGATGTTTAATCTCTATGTATTTTCCATCAAAAAACTTCACTGAAAACATTCATGTGTGATCTTGCTTGTTTAGATTCACTTTTATTACCTTTAAAATAGCGAGCCATGCACATGTATTCAAAAATACTGATATTTGCGTTGCTAATAATAGAATTCCAGATTCCCGATTGGAATCGGTTTATACCAACAATAAGGAGGCCACTCCAACCAACTATACCAACAACTCTTGAGGCCACTCACAAAGGGTAGTAGTGGATTTCTGTATTGAAAAAATAAATAAAACGTGATTTGGACAGATTTTTGCCAACAGTAAGGATGCTGTTAAGGCCACCCTCAGAGTGTGATCGTGGTTTTCTGTATTAGAAAAAAAAAATTAACGAGCTGGATGGGTTCATAGCACTAGTAAAGATGCTGTTAGGGCCACTCCTAATGTGAATCTGTGGTTTTTCATTGGGAATTTTTTGTAAACTTAAGATTTGGACCGATTTATATTCACAATAATAGGTGTTTACTTTAGTGGAGAAACAAACAATTCTCTTGTAATTCATTATATGAACAAATACTTGAAGCAGCATATGGTATTGGGAAACTAGGAGAATTTAAAATTTACACTTCATTTGATCACTTTTTAAAAAATAAAAAATAAAACCTTGAGACACTCATTTGAATTTTCGCTAGTAAACGCGAGCAAATTCCTTTTAATTCTACAATGAGCTTATCATTTGACAGATAGGCCTATTTCGTCTGCTACTTACAGACTTCTTCAATGTCGAGTGCTCGACTTGACAAATTAGTTTCCCAATCACAATCGATCTACTAATACGCTCAAAAAAGTTTTTTTAAAAATAGTGTTTAAAAAAGTGAAAGAGCATATGGTATGTTTACTTTATAGGAAAATAAAAACAAAGTTTTAAACTACGCTTGATAGTCGCTTTGAACCGTTTTAAGTCAACATTAAGGAGGCTTTTCATAACGTCACCATTTTTTAATCTGATACTTGAGACTAGAGAAAGGCGACCGAGAACGTCAAAGAAGCAAAAATTCCGCTGCATCATTGCTCCGGTTGGCGCAGTAATGGTTTTGTACTGTGAAAGAAGCCCGGGTTTTCTAGAGGCTCTGTGTAAGATTCGAATTTTGTTAGATGCATCTACCCATACGTTAAGGCAAGATAATGTGTTCGATCCCAAACGGCACACGACGTGCTTGCTGTTGTTGAGTAGCACCAAACACTGCTCGTGACTGCTCGTGGGACGCGCGAATCAGATTAGGCACCACTGTACAGTTCACCCTCTATGAAATCAGCTGTTACGAGTGAGATCTAATTTTATTCATGTTATTTTTTCTATCTTACTCTCACACTACTCACCGGTTTCTGTGTTGTGATCAAATTAACCACCAAGTTAAATGAAACTAAACGCACTAAATTTTCTCAACTTCTATTCAATTCTTTCACTATACAATTCCCGTTTGCTTTTGTTTTCCTCCTCTACCTTTGACGTATATCCTTCTAGTTCATTCTCTATCTCTTTCTTTCTCTCTCTCCCTCTCTCTTCTACTCTTCTTACCATATGTCATCTGACATGTTTACGTCTTCGGCGCGTATGTATGCGTACGGCCAGTGCTGCCAGAACAGTGCTGTTAGGGTTCAATTCAAATAATGTTTTGGCTATCCGTGGCCTCATTGGAATCCACTCTGAATTGACCATTTCGAAGCCGAGTGAGCAGATGGTCCAATAACTATACCAAACGTACTTCTGGAACGATTTCAAAAATTTGGACACCCATATTGTTAGGGTTCAATTCAAATAATTTTCTGGGCATCGGGGCCTCATGGGAACCTGCTGCGGAATGACTGTTCCCGAATCAAGTCACCCTGGACACCCTGGACGAAACGTAATGATAGTTTATCAATGCTATTTTTAGTAGGTCTACTACTTTTTTTGACTACATTTTTTTGCCCAAATCAAGTGATTATATCTTTAGCGTAATAGCAGCTGGCCAAATCTGTCCAGAACAAGAATCGCGTTGTATGTTTTCATAGGCACATAAGAGACGGTTTACCTGTCGTTACGAAAATTTGAGATTTTAGCCCATACCACATATTGCTTGCCGGTCTAGATATTTTTTATGAAATTTTGTTGTGTACTTCCATTTCAGTTCTTCAGGGGCATACTTCCGGCTTCCAGCAGTGTAAAATTCCACTCGAGAGAGATATTTGAACTTTTGAAGCAGGATGTTTCATCATCAATGAAAACACAATTAAATTTTGTAAGAAGTTGTTCATCAAACTTTCGGGAGCGTGTTTCAATCGATTTTTGTTGCTTTGCATTACGATCTGGATATGTTTTAGCATTGAATGATCTCAATCCAGATTTCATTTTTTGCACGAACAATGGATGGAACAAAAAGTAGAATTGGGATTTCCTAAATCTTCAGAAAGATTTTCAGTGTGCTAACTCAGATGGCACCATTGCAAAAACTTAAAATACTTGATAATTATGGTTATAGCGGACAGTCACGTTTGCGAATTTGTTAGAAAAACCGTTTATTATCACGGATAACTTCTAGGTCTATAGATTAGATACGTACTTCAAGTAGTTTTGTCTAAAATAGAAAACATTAAAATAACAAGTACGATTACCCAGCGTGAGTTGGCAAACCGATTGGGTCACCGAAAATCTGGGACGGCTAGCTAAAGGAGGACTCAAACCGTGTATATGTGTGTATAAAAAAACAGCAAGCTGCGAAATCCTGAGCTACATAAGTCTAGGTCTCAACTGTTTTAAAACCATCGGCTGATTATAGCAAGAATGTCTCGTAGTCTGCAGATTACAGTATAAAAATGTCATGACATTTTTCCCCACGCCAGCTTACTTTTGTGCGTGTTCAATCATAGTCAATATTTTCAATCGTTCACTCGAGCAAGCAAAATTTCCCCGTATCTGGAAGCAATCGTTTATGATACCTGTTTTTTAACGTGGAGATCACCATGATGTTATTAACTACCGAGGTATAACGAGTTTGTCAGCCGTTTCGAAGTTGTTCGAGATAATAGTTTGTGGAATTGTTCTTGGTGTTACAAAAGCTACATATCTATCGACCAACACGGATTTTTGCCTGGACTATCGGTTACCACCAACTTGTTGAGTTTTACGTCGAGGTGCATTGTGAGTTTGGAGGATAAGGCGCAAGTCAATGTAGTTTACACTGACTTGAAAGCAGCGTTCGATAAAATTGACCTTGGAATATTGTTGCACAAGATGTCGTCACGCCTTGGAGTATATACGCAATTGGTAAGCTGGTTAGAATCCTACCTTATGGACCGTGAGCTGCGGGTGAAGATAGATGTTTGTGTATCACGGCCGTTTTCTAACAAGTCTGGAGTTCCACAAGTTAGCAATCTCAACCGCTATTGTTTTTCTTGTTTTTAAATGATGCCGCTCTGATTTTGGGCGAAGATTTCGAAGTAGACTATGCAGATGATTTGAAGTTGTACATCGTGGTGCGAACGCAAGGAGACTGCTTACTTTTGCAAAATTCGTTGAGTTTATTTTCTGAGTGGTGTCGGAGAAACGAACTGATACTTAGCGTAGATAAATGTCAGGTAATCATATTTCATCGTATGGAAAATTCAATTCTGTTTGACTACTACGTTGATGGCAATAGTCTTTGTAGAGTGACCAGTGTGACCCGATAGAGTGACCGGGTGTTCAACTAGATTCAAAAATGACTTTTGAACGAAACCGTTCTACGGTCATATCAAAAGCAACTCGACAGTTGGGCTTTATTTTCAAGGTGGCGAAGGATTTTTCGGACCCACACTACTGCAAGTCATTGTACTGTTCCATTGTCCGTCCAATTTTGGAAAATGCGTCGGTGGTATGGCAGCCTTACCAGGTCACGTGGTGCCTCAGAACCAAACGAGCTCAGAAGCGGTTTATTCGTTTAGCTCTGAAGATCCTCACAACTTGCCACCGGATCCTGATAAAAGCCGACTACTACACACGATCGAACGGCGTCAAAAACTACAGCAGTCGTTGTTTATTGCTAAACTGTAGAATTGTGAAGCTGATGCACCCCAACTACTTTCTATGTTGAACTTTCGTGTACTGAACAGAACATTACGGAACTCTACGTTACCAATTTTTCACCGGACTGTGATTGGATACAATGAACCGATTTCAGCATGTATTCGTGCATTCACTGCATTCGAAGAGCTATTCGAGTTTAATGAACCATCTTGACGTTTCGCGAATCGGATAAGATCTTTTTTGGACTAGTTTTAATATATACGTGTTTATAAGTTTACTAGTTTCTTTTTATACATTAAGACTACAAATTGTCAGATGAATTATTTTAAAAACAAAAACAAATACAAATAATGAAGAATGTAAAAAAAGTTCAAAACACAATATATATACCACCACTTACCACCACGATATGTTTGCTTTTTATTTTTCCACGGTTTGTATTCATAACCACAAATGGTTATCTAAACACGCAGAAAATTCCAATTTTATGTAAAATTGGTGCACCTACTAACATGACTCCACCATAGCACAAGTTATGATGGCAACTTATATTCTTACAACTTCGAGCCAACGAATCTATCTCCAACGGAATAAACAACCAAGCGTCTACTAGAAAAAAGCGCAAATGCAGTAGTACCTGGCCGCCAGAGTGTGAAGAGGGCAGCGACATACAACGAATTCGGAGCTCCAACGACATAATCGATGATACAGGGTCCTTTCGATTTTGGCAACCCGATCTCAATGCCGTTAATTGACTCATGTAATGCTATGCTTAATAACGACGTTTTATCATTTTGAATTGGCGTGATCTGATTTTCACGTGCGTCCTCATCCCCTCTGAGGTGGAAAAATTTAAATTTAAAAGGAATGATACTTCATCGTTAACCATCGGATTTTGAAGCGGTTTTTTGCAATAGATCTCAAAATTATCCAAGTTGTACTGGTTACTTCGAGAATATCCGTATTTTTGCCATGGTCGGAGTACTGGGGTAATTCTCTGTCCAGGGATAATGGGCCCTGCAGGATCCGAGTTTCTCCGGGAAAGTAGCCATTTTCAAATCTTTTCCATAACCTGGCTTGTGACATATAACACAAAAAAGTGAGTATCGCTCCAGGGTTGCCATTAGTTTTCAAAAAATATCTGGCATGTCATAAATAAAAAATCTGGCAAAATCTGGGGATACACGGAAATGTAAAATCTGGACTAACAATTGAAAAGGTTCAAATAGATTTTACAAATGTTGATTGTGTCCTTCTTTGACTCGTATACTCGCATACTCTAGTAACAGACAAGCGTGGAGTTACACTATTTGACTAATGCCAAATATTTGACGGATTACCTATTCGCACAAAATAGCTACGAATCGTTTTCAGTGAACGAGAACTGCAGTCACGCAAATCACTTAACGCTTTCGTGGAGTGGGATTGAACTACGCTCTTTTTAATCTGTTCTAATTTCAAAAAAGTCTGGCATTATGCAGGGTATCTCTTTTTGTCTTTTTGTCGATAAAAAGTATGACAGTGCCAGATTAATCTGGCACAATGGCACCCCTGTCACATCGTCATCCAGTGCGCTCTTGACGTGTTTCACCGTGTTTCTTAGCAAATAATAAATAATTTTAAAAGTTGCTTGGTAAATCAGGGCTGAAATATGCGTTGGAAACAAAATTTCACCAAAAAATAACTATTTAGGTCATCTCCGACACTTTAGCTTACTCTCATGTACTCCAGACGACTGTAGATGCATTTTAATCATCTACAATTTCATATAAGATATACCTCAACCGTGACCCACAAACATCTTGTTGTTAAAATTAAATCACCATCAAATAATTACTTAACCCTTAAAACCAGCCTTGCCAATAAGAAGTTGGTTTGAAAGTTCTTTACGAATCAAAAATAATATGTATACTATAAATAAATGGCTTGTCTTAGTCCTTCGAGAAGTAAGATGATGTGCCTTGGTCCAACCTCCAAGTACACAAGAAATTTGTTGCTTAAAAAGAGCGATCAGAGTGCTTGAGTTATCTAAAGCTTGATCCACTTAGTATTTGGACGCACAAAATGAGACATTTGTTTGCCAAAAAAGTACAGTGGTACAGGTTTCATTCTGCTGGAAATGGAATTCATCTGGCGCTTATTACAACTCCTCATACTATTTTGCACAGTAGTGCACTGCCAACTTGATCTGCCAACTTGATCTACCAACTTTTTCCACCACTTCTGCAAATAAGACAATTTGGTGAGTTGAGATTTTTTTTTCAATTTCGTCAATGTCATTCCATGACATCCTGGTTGTAATGGCAGCTAAATAAGTTAGGCCAGAGCAACACCGGACCGCCATGCGATGGAATGAATGGGGCTTCTGGGCTTTTTTTTTGCACCGATATTTCAGCAAGGTCAGCATCGGATGAAAAAGGGAAATGCTCATGTTGGTGTGTCAACTTTGACGCCAGCTGTAGTCCAAACCACTTTATGAAAACAGTTCAAATTTTGTCCAGATAATTTCCAGCATTTTTTCAAGCTATGGAGAAATTTTAAATATGCTACCTAAATTTTTCACAGAACTACGGATTTTTGAAATTGCTTTATCCAAAAATGACTTTTTTTCACATATGTTATGATTACTTCAAATTTATAAATTTTATCAACATGAAATTTTGATCATATGAGGATTATACATTGTTTATGATTTTGTTAAATTCAGGCAAAAATATTGATAATTGACAAAGTAACAGGGGGTTGAACATGGAGTTTTTTGCAAACAAAATTTTGCTCGGCTTTTTTTTTTTTGCTACTGAGTGAAATTTGATTTGTGAAATTGTTTGTTGGATAGATCGAATACAGCTGGGAACGCCTTGAATCTGAAAATCAGAAAACCAAATCGTACTTAGACAACATTCAATAACAAATATATCGAATGGGACGAACTTGCATCCATGATTAGACCCAATTTGGTACCCATAGACCAATATTACATTACATATTCCTCGCAAGTTTCTGACTTCATCAAATGAGTTGTGCAACTTTTCGTGATACATACTACGAGATGGCTTATTAAACATATCTTAGCAAGTGTATAGCTAGTTAAATGATGCTTCCAGCTCAAATACCTTATGAGTTATATTAAAAAAATTTATCGATTGTTGTATATTAGGCTGAGTCAAGGGACACATACCCTATATTCGATTTCTCTTAGAAAACTTTTGCAACTTCAATGTTCAGAGCTGACATTGTGCAAACAGTTCACCTCTTGTCACTTTTATTGACACTCTTGTGTTCATAAAGCAAATCTGCTAAGGCATGGTGCAGTTAATTTTAGTTATAATAGTAATATTTTGTAAATGGTTAAATTTTAGATGATTAGTGATAGTGTTTGATTTTATGGTGCATTATTGGTAAAACAGGGCGCATTGAATTTCAATCACTGAAAAATCAGTACCGAAGATTTGTTCCATATTTTACTGTAGGTTACAAACACCAGAATGGCCATGGGATATGCAAAGTTGAACACACGACGTATAGCACGTTACTCAGATGAAATTTTCATTAAAAAACACGATAAATCTCTGAGGGGCTGTTCATAAACCACGTAGACAATTAAGGGGGGGGGGGGGGTTCGAAAAAGTCTACGTTTGTCTACGATGGGGGAGGGGGGGATATACCAAAAGTCTACGTAGACCTTTTTTTTCTCTCTACAAAACGGATACTCATACCCTCCACGCAGAGAAAAATACCGTGATAACAAACATATTCCAGGTAAATCCAAACATAAAATCAATTTATTTTGGCCGCAAACATAAACATGCTTTCTTTCTAACATATTCTATGTTTAAAACCAAGTGACATCGATGTTTGAAATTAAAATCATATTATGTTGATTTTCAACATATTAATGATACGAATAAACGTACAAATTCGAATTCGGACACCAAAATAGTAGTAGCAAAACCAAATTTAAACATTATTTAAAAATACCGATTGTTTATTTCACAATAACAGATTTATATCTACAATAGAAACAGTTGATTAAGATGTTAATCCTTCTTTCTGTTAAATTCTCAAACTTTCTGTGGTACACCCGCCATCAAGTTCTGTACGGCATCCTCAGACATGCCCGCCGTGAAGATTCTCCATATTCTCTTGAAATCGTCGGTGCCATTTGCTTCCTTCTTAGTTTCGAAGAGTTTCTGCTTAACTAGAGCCCAGTATTTCTGTATTGGGCAAAGTTCTGGACAGTTTGGTGGATTGTCTTTTTTTGGGCACGTATTTGACCTCTTGTACCTTATACCATTTCAGGACGGATTTCGCATAGAAACAAAACAGACTGGAGAGTCGTGGCTGATGAACGGTAGCAACCGCTTTTGCAGACATGCTTTCTCGTACACATCCGTATTGATAGTGTCGGTAGAGACGAAACTTAATGTTTTTCAACCACAACTACACATGGCCTGCCACATCAAATACTTCTTCGGGAATTTGGACACATTCTTTCTCCGGAAATACTTCGCAACGGCGTTCCTTTGCATTGCGGTATAAAAAGCCAGGCCCTGAAGCTATTTAAAGTCTTGGAGTACTTATATTTCGTCGTCCATTTTGATACAAGAAAATGTTCGCAAAAAATTGTTGTCAAGCACCTTAGCACGACTTTTTGCAGTGATTTTTTGCATGTCATCACAGTTGGGCACCTTTTTCACTTTGTACGGCTTCAGTCCTTGCTCCTGCTTACTTTTTTTTACGTATGATTTTGACTACCCTGCCACATTTCGCACAGAAAGATTGGGATTTTTCTCAACAATGGCTACCACCTTCTTGTCCATTTATCGGGAGCATACTTTTTGATTTGTTCCACTTCCAACATTCAGAACCACAGTCAAGTGCTGGTCAAATGATTTGCCAACACATAACACGGTACTTATGGGAATTTTAGTTTCTTGGCAGGATCGCGTACCGATAAATTCGTATTTCGCTGCCGTTCGTAAAAAATGCGTGTCCGCTTGATTCGACGCCATTTTACTGAATGTAACAAGAATGTAAATGTTGTACCACGAAATAAAGTGGAGAGTTTCAGCTGTCACATGAGTGAAATGTTCCAGCGATCCGTGAAATAATTCAAAATCTTCAAAGAAATAAAAATGTCCAAAACGGCATGTTTCAACGGCATAAGTTTTCACCAAAAATAATTTGCGTGGCATTTGATATCAAGATCGTAATGTAGGTTGCAATGTGGACGGTGTTTAATACTACACGCAAAAATTACTGTTTCTTATTATCTTTTTGAGAGGAAAAAAGGGATAACAAGAGATATCAATTTGAGCGTGTTGGTTGTGTTTCTCAATTCGTTTTTTTACAAAATCGATGCAACATGCATGGTATCAACACAATAGTAAGTTTATGAGGTAACCACCAAGCAACACATCTCTTATTTTTTCCTTTATTATCGAGATTTTTAGCTGGGCTGGTTCATCTCCCATTGAAATCGTTCAAATCTTTTTTAGGTATTTTAGTAACATGTCCGAGGGTGAGATTCGCACTTGTGACTTTGGCGTGAGAGGTATGGATGTTAACCACTACGCCGGGATCGCCCCCACAACACATCTCTCATAATTGGTTGCAGAAATTGATTGTGACTTAATTGAGTAACATATCAGTTACAGTGACTTATTTGCAACAAATGTGCTATTAGGACATTGAGTATTATCATTTATACGTGAATGAGATGATATTTGATAGTTAACTTGCTTGCATTTGACAAACATTTAGTAGAGGGTTTTAGCGCATGTGGGACAAAGTAGAAACTACATTAAGAGGTTCGGAATGACGTCAACTTGCTTTGGAAAGCTTTCAAGGAAGATAAACTGAATTTGATATCTAAATTAAAAACAAAAATAGCCGCACATGCTTTTATTGTGGATTGCATTTTGCGACAAAAGTGAACGCAGATCAACGCAAAAGCATCAACAAGGCAGATATTTCGTCAAAGAAAATAAGGCCCTTCAAGATTCTGTAGCAACGCCCGGAAGAAATTCTTTGTGAGGTCGACGAGAACGGAGCTACGGAAGTTCTACGGATAGAATCACGTTTTGTCAAAATCATTGGTCTTGATATCCAAAAAACAATTCCACCAGAACCCTAGTAGCACACCACGATCATAATTAGTTGCAGCAACTTGATTATGATAAGAATAGCACATTTATGACTTCTCAAGTTAAACATGTGTGCTACAGCTGATGAACTTTAATTATTGGTTCAAGCAGCCATGCTGTGGGCATCTTTAGCATTTGCATAATTAATTGTTGTTACTATTTATGCAAAATTTGTATGAAACAAAATAAAAATGATTAACTGAATAACCTGATTGTTTAAGTTTTATTTCATAAACCGTTCCTCAAACCGCCACAGAAACATATTGTAGTACATTGTCCATAAATTAAAAAAAAAATGAATTTGATAAAGTCTACGTAGACTTTAAGGGGGGGGGGGGGGTTTGTGAGAAAGTCTACGAAAGTCTACGATGGGGGAGGGGGGGTTTGAAAATGTCAAATTTTGGTCTACGTGGTTTATGAACAGTCCCTGATCATATCTTCCCTTGGAAGGGAAGTGAAGCCGATGGTCTCACCCCATGTGTTGATGGGATCGATGTGTAGAATCCACGTAGTCTTCCTAGCGTGACGAACCAGCCCAAGAGGTTGAACGTCACGTTCAATTACCAAAGCGAGAAAACAAAATTACTTACTAATTCTTTGCAACTCTCCAAAATACGTGTAGCTATACGACTTCAATAAGCCGAGCATATTCAAGACCATACCCCATCTTCCCTTACGTTAACCAATTGAAGCTGCAGGGGAAAAGTGTACCACACTCTCAATTCCAAATTAACAACATCTTCAAACATTCCGCCAGATCACCCAGGAAGTAGAAAACCAAACAAAATGACCGTATCACTCTCGTCCGGGACACAAAACCAAACCAGGAAAATGGGAAGCAATTCCGAATCGGACGAAAAACAAATAAACCTCCCAAAGCTGGCTGCTGACATGAAGTCTAAAGCAGCGACGACGCCGACGACGACGAGGACTAAAAGAAAGATCTAACCAAGGGACATTTTTTATCCTCACTTAACCGCACTCGACTTTTATTTTAAGTTTTGGCTCGTTGGCTCCAGTGCCCTTTTGCTAGTGCCACAATCCTATCCTTCCCCCCCTCCTAACGCTCCTATGCATCGCATCAAACGACACTAATTTGTGCCGATTGCATACAGCGACGGATGCTTGGTCACCCAGCCAGCGCAGGAAGGCAGCTGGAAAATCAAATTACCGTTTTTCAATTTGAATAAATTCTTTTCGTTTTTCGACAAACTCCAAACGGTTCCATATAAATATGTGTATGTGTGCATGTGGTTTTTATGATTTTTTTTTCTCTCTTCTTACTGCAATTCTCTTTGTTGTGCGCTTAAACATGTGCAGGAATATCGAAGTGCAACTGGGCTGATGGGTGGTGGTGGTGGAGTTTTTTTTTGATTGTTAATGGAAACCAATAACCTATCGTTGAGTTGCCACAAAGCCATGCCCTGACCGACATTCACGCTTTGTTGTGTGGCATGTCATCCCGTTTGACATTGTCCAGTGGAAAATTGAAACGGATTTTTCACTATGCTCCATTGATGGCAGTCAGCTGTGCTTTTGATGAATATGACAATGCACGAAACAAACAAAATTGAGTTTGTTAAAATGTAAATTTGTTCGAGCATTAATTTTTTATGAAGTTTGCGAATGAGATAAAGCAAAGTTGACAAGATCAAAGTTGTGTCAGGGATTGAATTAATTTGTACGTGTGTGTCACTGTAAACTTTACCTTTTAGGGAAACAGTAGTCTTTAATTGGATTTATTTTTTAACATCAAGTTTATGATTCGCAATGTGTAGCCCTAAGAAATATGTTTCGTGGAAGGAAATTAAATTTTCTGCTTCGAAATGTTCCCCAAAGTTAATGGTTTTTTTTCTAAGTTTTGAATAAAACACTGTCTTCTCAAGATGTAGCTTTAAGTTTGTAATTGATTAACAAGAGCGAGATATGGGAAGAATTGAATAGATTGTACCATTATAGAATGGCAATCTGTAATATGAAAAGAAGTAATGCAGGATACGCAACGGGAATGTTACCTCCCCCCCTTCCTTGTCTGAGGTAGCCATAGAATTCTATTTGAAGTACAAGTTTGATATATTTTTGGATGAGTTTATAACCCTCTTGAAGCTGAAAATTATCAAAAAAAAAACATTTACGGAAGTTCCTTGGGTCGGATTCGGGTTTACAGAAAATCATCTGTTTTTATGTACAAAATTTATCCGCATAAAAACTCATTACATTTTTGATGGGAAGAAAAAAATTGGGCAACATTGTACAAAAAAGTCTAATACATATTTATGTTCATAGTATACGTACGACAGTTCACGGTTCGCATCCGCTGCAATTTGAAGGCAAATCAGGTTGTAAAATGAAACTTGCCTGGAAGTCTCCTTCCCCAGTATTAACTAGGGAAGCGGAACCTATCTTGAGCTCCATAAGCAGACCTCCAGTGGAAATCGGTGAATATGCACTGAATACCGAACACTGAGTACACAAGTTATTCACAATTTATTCGTTCACTTACCGTTAATCGTTTAGCAACACACAAAACATTCGATTCTGATAATTTTCTTCCAATTTAATACGGAAAAGTTGCTACTGCTATGTATCTATTTTAATAATATCACGAAAAACATTAATCCACTACTACACCCAAAAATGAAGTAGATCATTTGACAGCACTTCACGTCTGTTGAGTAGCATGCATATAACCAAGACAAAATGAAAGGTTTTGTTTGTTATTCTTCCATGACGTTGGGCATAGAATGCTCTATGAATGATTGCACACGCACACTAGCGTTGATGTGTATGCTATACAGTATGTGAGCGGTACCGCCAAATTCAACAGAGATGGAAAAATTTTACTAAATGTGGAATTTTGTGTCTCGGTAAATATTGAAAAAAATCTACAATCAGAAGTATGTTATTTTTTATTTAATCTATGGAAAAATAAAATAGTTCAACTTTGGGCGATTTGTAACACTCCTACAAAAAAAAGGTGATATTGAAGTACTGCCAAACCCATTTCAATCGAATAAGAGTCATAACAAAATAGTTTGGCAACATCAAGCGATTACGTCGATTGCAAACACGGTTCAGAATAGGTGCAAGCGTATTTAAATTATTGTGAAAATTATTCCCATAGTTTTCTAGTATTTTATCACGTGTTCGAAGATTCTCGTGTGGCTAGTGTAATAAGTGAAGTTTGATTTTTATGGTATGTGCAATTACGCAACGAAAATATGTGAGGATATAGTGCAATTAAAGAGAAAACTTGGAGTCTGGCTCGAGTATATTTCCTAGTACGGTTTGATCAATACGACGAAGTGCAAAGGTGAGAAATTGTGTTGAAAATCTGACTGCTCATTATTTTTACGATATTTAAGTCTCCGAAACGTTTTTGTAGCTTTTAATAACATACAAGACCTAATTTTATTTACCAGGATTGTATATTCTTGGTTACTGCGTCCATTTATTGGAGAAATTAAACATCTTTTTACGTTTGTAGTTGAATGACTCCTAAATGTGATGAATATATGTACTATGGTGAGCATAGGTTCAGCTTCCCTACAATACCTTGGTGCGTGCGTCCCGGTGATTTCGGTTATCGTATGTAGCAAGCATCTCAGAAAAAGCGCATCAATATGACAGTCTTTAGTTGTGAAATCATGAAAACTATGAGGTTGTATGGCTTCGTTGTTAGAAACGGAAGACTTTAGAGGGTGGCTTGGTGCGAGTTACGTTATTAGGGGCGAATCATTAAGCTTGGCACCGAGCTTAGGACTGGTGTGCTAGTACTTTTTGAGCCAAAAAATAAATTCATTTTCATCAGAACTATCCAGCCGCTGATACTACCCAGGGGGTAAGTCACTCGGCCACCATGCTTAAACACCCTCAAGAACTCAATCTGACATACTTCAAGCACACTCCTTACCACATGGAAGATAAATTTATTTCTGGCACCACTTACACGAATCGATTGTTTGTTTTTCTCTGGCTTGCACAGATTCAAATTATGTATGAATGTGCGTGGATTAAAAGTCAAAATGGTCCATGGTTGCCCGTTGACAAAAATTTTCGATGGAGTTATGGCAGAGGTGTTAAAACACCTTCGGACACCCTGAAACACAAACACAACGTGACAGAGTGATTAATCCCCTAATATTATCATCCTTTATTCATAAAAGTAGAACTCGAATTCACAACAATTCACAAACCAGTATGAAATAGCAAAACATTATTCTTACACTGAAGCATTCTTAGTGCTATTTGTCAATTACGATGTCCATGACATTAGTACGTATCTGTTGCAGCGAGAGCTGTGTAATCAGTGCCCAAATGTTCTCTTCCGCGTATCTGATCATCAGATCGAACTTATTTAAGGCTGCTTCACCCGACACTCTACATATTGGTTATCGTCTCTAAAACTCATAGATTGTGATGCTTCTTCCTGTATTGACATTGACTGCAATGTGTCGACACCGGTATAGGAAATGTCTTCTTCAGCATCTTTATGAAGAACACTTGCGACGATCTCATGATCGACCAGCGTTTCGAATTCGGCATCCTCCTCGTCGATATAATCGGATCATACTTCTCAGCGTGTCGCTTACAACCAACAGCAGTACATCATCCTCATCCTCGATTTCACGGGCATTGTAAAGCATGTTCCAAGATTTGCGAATCGAGTCAGCTGGAACTACCTCCCACGCTTGAGCAACCCAAAAGATGACATACTTTATGTTCCCAAAAGATGACATACTTCACGCACTCGTCAAACTCTCCTCCACGAATTTGAATTTCCTGCATCATCAGATTCCCGTAGCGTGTCCGAATCATCTGAATGTTATTCTGATCCATCGGTTGAAGAACGGCGGTGGTGCTTGAAAGTATGGTGCTTGAAATATGGTAAAAATTGATCCATCGGTAGTTTTTAGCTTAGCTGCATTGTAATGAGCTGTACAATTATTCAAAACAAGGGCGGCTCTTAGGGGAAGTCCTCTTGACTTGAGAAAGGCGGTCACTTTCGGGACGAATTCCCCAAAAAAAAAAACACTGTTTAAAGAGCTCCTTTTCCATCCAAGCGCTCATGAATGCCCTGTAGTATCCAAATCCTTAAGATTTGAAAGTACTCGAGAGCTGTGAGAATTTCCTATCAACATTAACGGTAATTTGAGCGACCCATTCATGTTGCGACCCATTCATTGAGCGACCCGTGATACAATCTTTGTTGATTTGGCACCTCTTAACATATGTTCATATTGGGGATCTCTTCAAAAGGAGCCTACTTTTGTCAGCATAGAAGTTCTGACAAAGAGATATAGCCTTTCGACTACAGAAATATTGCTGGACAATTTTTCGCCACTGATTGTGAGTAAACGAATGCCGTTGGGTTTTGTGATTTTTTCAACATAACCTTGGCTTCCGAGTTCCCCTGTTCCAACCATTTGGTTGAAGATTTTTTGTTTGTGTTTGTAGCATTTCTGACTTACCAGTCGTTGGTGCTCTCATTTTTGCAAAAACAACAGATGTAGAGAGCTTCGTCAACCTCTGGGTATCGAGGATTCTCGAAAAGCTTTCGTTTTGCTATAAATTAAAACAAAACATGTTAAATTGATTTCACGGAATATCATTTTAGTTTATTACACATTCCTCCTTGTTGGCCATTTTGTTTTGAAAATGTTGTCCTTTGCATATTTCATGGCATAGATGGTAGATGCAGACCGAACTTTGTTCTACTTCATTATTTAACTCATAGAAACACCATGTTCAAAATTATGAATAATTTTCATTTTATGCGCTAGCCAACCCCCGAGCATCTTGACAGATGAGCTTAGTTTCACGTACCCATCTACAAATTGTAGATGGCTCTACCGTGTATAAAAAAAGGACTATCCATTCTTGATACTACCGCTTTTTAACTTTGGAATACGTGTTTTCGTTTCCTTTTGTGTGGATGTTCAAAACAGTGCAAGAACAAATTTTTAATAAGGCGTAATGTTTATGGGGCTTTCTTACCATTAATTTGCTTTCAATTTTATCGAATATAAATCATCAATACTTGAGAATGGGATTGAGAGAAATTTAAACAAAGAGAGACAAAGAGAGAGAGAGAAAAGAAAGAGAGAAGCGGTATAAAAAATAATGAAGAGAGATTAGTTTTATTTACACGCTACACGACTCACCACCAAGTGTAAAACATGATATTTTTTTATTTGTTATGCTAAATTGTGTTACCTTTACGAATCCGATAATTCATTGTTGTTTGTGATGAAGTTTAAACTTTTAACTTCCTGTTTCAAGCACATGAAACAATGAAACAAAAATCCAATCCATCATGTGTGATTGAAAGAGAAACGAGAAAAAGCTCAAATACTACTATTTCTCCCCTCAGGAATGCGTTTTTTTTGTTTCAGTGGCCTTCCATTGTGCTGAAGGTTACAGAGTTCTCATATTGAGAAGTAAAGTTTATTGCACGATGGCGTCATTAATGTAGTTTTGACAGTTCAGGGAGATTGTTTACGTGGACTTAGAATATTTCCGGTAAGATCGGTTTGAAATTTTGTGTTATTACGATTGAAGTAAAATAGCCGAAAAACAGACACCGTTACCTATTTTGACATCATTAAATTTTCCTTTTGCTTTTTTTTTCATTGAAATTGTCTTGAATCCTAAATTTGTTAAACAGGGATAAAAAAAGGTTAGCTAATATTGGGTTATAGAATTAAGGGTAGATAAACGTTAAAAATTACCGGATTTAGATTATTACTTTGTACTGAGAATTGTTTTTTTTTTTTGTAGTTTTAATTACAGAATGCTACAATTTAACAATGTATTCATTCGAACTAGTATTCCAAATTATGTACATACAGAGAAACAAGTGTTAATTTGTATAAAACAGTAAAACTGTTTTTTACCCTTCTTACACCAATAGAAGGGTATTAAGATCGCTTGAAAACTCGACTTTTTATCCGAGGCCCACAAGGCCGAGTGTCATTTACCATTCGACTCAGCTCGACGAACTGAGCTCATGTCTGTGTGTATGTATGTGTGTGTATATATGTGTGAATGTTTGTGTATGTGTGTGCACGTTACAAATAATGTCACATCGGTTTCTCAGCCATTTGTGAACCGATTTCAGTTCTGTTGACGGCAAATCAAAGCTACAACATTCCTATAGAATGGTGTTGATTTTTTCTTCATTCGAACATTTCGTTACGAAGATATGAACGAAACAGTACTTGACCGCCTATTATAATAGTAATCAAACAGTTTAGTCTCCGATTACATACTGAGCTATTTGTGTACCGATTTTAGTTTTGTTGATGCCAAATTAAAGTTATAAAATCTTCAAATAACTGGTCAAAATTTCATTATGATTGGATAATCCTTCATGGAGATATGACCAAAACAATGCCTGAGAGCACATTATTGTGAGATGAAAATATATTCGTTGCAGTGCAAAACCGAACAAGACCAATCACACCAATTGATGCCGCTTGCATTCTATTGTGTCGCACCTGGTTCGTTGTATAGCACATACAGCGGACTACCCACACTATGCTTGATTAGTAGAGTTATGAAGAAATTTGTGTCTCATATGTATCAGAGCTCCCCTTCCTGAGAGAGTAGGGGTCTCAAACAATCATAAGAACCTTCTCCAGCCCCAACAATCCCTTCATATAAATTTTCACGTTGGTCGGTTCAGAAATGTCCGAGTCTATAAAGGTCTGACAGGCAGACAGACAGACAGAAATTCATTTTTATGTATATAGAAATCTAGCCTCCAAAAATTTGGTTCCATTTGCTTGATTTGTTCTCGAGTTATGCTGAAATTCGAGTTTTATTTGTATAAGAGACCCCTCTTTCAGTGAGCGGAGGAGTTTCAAACCACAATAGAAACATTTCTTGCCTTTAAAAACCTCCACATGCCAAATTTGGTTCCATTAACCTAATAAGTTCTCAAGTTATTCAGAAATTTGTGTTTCATTTGTATGGAACCCCCCTCCCACCCCCTTCGAGATGGCGGAGGAGTCTCAAACTTCCATAGAAACATTTATCTCCTCCAAAAATCTCCACAAGCCAAATTTGGCTCCATTTTCTTGATTAGCTCTCGAGTTATGTAGAAGCTTTTGTTTCATTTGTATGGGAGCACCACCCCCTAACAGAGAGAGAGAAGAGGGGTCTCGAACTATCGTAGAAACATTTATTGCGTTCAAAATCCCCGCATGCCAAATTTGGTTCCATTTGCTTTATTAGCTCTAGAGTTATGAAGAAATTACAGTTTCATTTGTATGACAGCACCCCTTCTAAGAGAGGGGAGGGGTCTTAAACCACCATAAAAACCTTTTTCTCCTCCAGAAAACCCCACATGCCAAATTTGGTTCCATATGCTTGATTAGTTCTTGAGATATGCAGAAACTTCTGTTTCATTTGTACGAGATCCTCCCTTTCTAGAGAGAGGAGGGGTCTCTGACTACCATAGAAACATTGCCAAAAAATTCCGCATGCTAAATTTGAGTTCCTTAGCTTGATCAGTTCTCGAGTTATGCAGAAATTTGTGCTACACTTGTATGGGAGCCCCCCTTTCCAGAGAAGGGAGGGGTTTCAAACCATCATAAGAACCTTCCGGTGTCCAAGACGAATCCAACAAAGCAAAAATCCTACCAAACGGTCCTTCCGCTCGCGAGTTAAATCGTGACAAAGGAAACTCCAACTCATTTTTATTTTTATAGATTTGGCTAGTAGTCTAAGTCTCGAGTGTGTCAATGCTCCAATGTATTCTCTGTGCAAAGGGTAAAAATATCCACCATTTAACATTAAGGAAAAGCAACAACATATCGTCAGCATTATATTCATCAAGTACGAATATGAGCTCCACAGCTTTGAAAATGTCGATTTGAACAGTCGATGTACAAAATACGTTCAATTGATAATTTGTTCTAGGTTTCATTCGATTTGACAGAACCAGTGAACCAAAATTATCGGGGTACATTGACTTTACTCTGGAGCTGTCAAGTTGTTACCGGGTTGGCGCTAGCAGTAAACCAACACGGTTATGTTTTTTATGTTGTTTACGCGACAAACGATCCGTTTTTCTCGAATTATAAGTTGTGCATTAATAAAGAAGTTTTAACAGCTAGCTTCCTACTACATACACAAAAACAAACAATCCACAGAAAACAGATGTTTGACGGCATAAACAAACCATGTTGAAGTATTGCACGCAACATTGCAAGCCACTTTTCACCAAACCTTCCCAGATACCGGAGCGTATTACAATTGAAGTAGCAAGTCCCTTTTCTCACTTCAATCGTACTTCCCATCCTAGAACAATCTTATTTCAATTGCACTTCAGATGTTGCAACCGATGGACTTGAAATGTCAAAATAGCTAGCGGATTATTTTAAATTTTGGCAATAGGTTGAAGGACACTTGAAGTCCTTCTTTAAACCAGAATTGTATTAGGACTGTTTACTTCAAATGCACCGGATCAAATGGATAAGACATCAAAAGAATGGACATCTTTAGTTCTAAGATACCTGAAGTGTAGAAATATGAAAACTTGGCTCTGTGAAGTTGATTGGATTGAGCCTGTCGATTGAGAAATGAGATAAATGAATAATATAAAAACAAAAATATACAGATAGATAAATCACGCTAATAATTTATACTGCAAAAAATAGGGGCAAAAAAAAGTTCTGTTATATCGAGGTAAAAGTTACGTTAAATCGAGTTACGTTATATCGAGGTTACGTTATATCGGGATATGACTGTATTGCGACATGCGTTTTGTTTGACTAACAAACAAGACATGGAGAGAAGTAATGACAACATAAAGAGTCAAAAGGGCGTTGCATAGATCATGACATACATATCGTAAAACATACGAGACAGAACCTAGGGTTCCGTCGAAGTCCTCTCGTTGAGCAGAGACAGCACGAGGAATGAAACAAAATTCTTTGGAATGCTGCATACGAACTTGAAAAACCAACGCTCCCCACCAGCATAAATTCCCCTGTTTCCAATAGCAACGGAACGTAATAGATTAATTTGCACGACTATGTGCTAAACCTACCGAAGATGCACCAATGCAATACAAAGTTCAACGCTAAGCATCTCGAAACGTAAAGTTTTGTACTACAGGATTCTTGAGTCTCTTCAGCTCAATTCCTTACTGAGCTAACGCAATAAGCTCGTTAAACTGAGTCAAGCGGATTACTAGAGGACAAAAAAAAATTGTAATGCCAACGCACACTGAAAAAGTGGTGCTCTTCCCTCATCCCGGAGAAGTTTTATCATCTCACTGTAAATTCATTATGCAGAAACGTTCGTTCGTTGTCGGGCTGATTGTGGATCTCCCTATGCTTTGACTGTAAGCTGACAGCTCGTCGGGGACACGCAGAGTTGGAACAGAAGCCGTGCAAAATAGTTTTTCCAGAGTTAAACCTACCCCACACCCGAATAGAATGGGTTCGAAACTTTCCATCCGGTGTACATCATTTTTCTATCTCATTAGAAAGAACAAACTTTTTCCTATGGATGGACAAATTTACATTGTATGTTAAACGAGAATTTCATTTTGTCAAATTTGTTCCTTACGATATTCTAGTGCTTGGGAAAATGGTCGAATTGTGAACAAGCTACGACGAAGCATCGAAATGACGATGATGTTGATGATGATGATGATGACAATGGCCGGCTTCAGAACGGAAGCTTAACAAAATTTCCCAAACGAGAAGCCAGCACAAGCGGTATGTGCATGTAATGTGCAGTGAAGACGACATCCAAGAGAGTAAATTTACTGAAAGCCGAACAATATGTCCGGAAAGCCATAAAACAATTCAATTAAACTGTAATTATTACGGAAATTTTATGAAACGCGCCGTAAAAGTAACGAATTGATGCACATGGCGTGGCTTGAAGAGATAGTGCACAGGGAAATTGGGGACAAGCAGACCTAACATGCGGGTGTAAATTTTAATAGATCAAAACGGATTCGATTTAGTGATTGGTTATGTATAGAATATCACTTCGGCAAAAGAAATCAAAGAAAGTCTTTGTAGGTACTAGTATTTCGCGGTGTTCCACATTGCCCCTGCAATCCCTACCGTAGCTTGTCAACGTTGAACAAAATGATGGCTCGGATGCGTCCAGTATGATGTGTACGTCGTTAACCGTATATGGTTAGTAAAACTGGACATGCTTTTTATTGAACGATCCCACGCGTCCGAATCGTTTACACTGATAGAAGATGAGTGAATTACACCATGCCATAACCATTCGATGCGTTATGTTATGTTGCTCTCGAGCTCGAGCGAACTTCATTGTCTATTTTATGACAGTTTTGACACAGTCGTCCGGCATTCAAGGGAAGGAATTTATTTACTATTACTTTTTTTTTATCCCCATATGATTTCAATGATTGGAGTTGGTTTTTGAAAATTTTCAAGTGATTATGCCGGAAGCATTAGTCTATGGTGACCGAATAAACACCGGGCTTTCGAAATCAGCTCACATAATCTTATCTTACGTATCAGTCAGTGTACGCGTTTTGTTGTCCAGGTTTTTGATAAAGTCCGTGTTTTTGTACTTATCCGTATAGTGTTAGTGATATTCTTCTCAGTGCTTCTTTTTGTATCTGCGCAATTTCATATAGTTTAGGTGTGACAATGTACCAGCTATCTCCCTTATTCTACACGCAGAAAACGAATTTATAATTTCAACAATTTTCTGTATTGAAACCAGTAAAAAAATGGTTGTTTCCCGGCTAACAATATTTTTTGTTGATTTCGAAAAAAAATATTTTTGATTTTAGAGGTAATATTCTTTGTTTTTAAAAGACGAATATCCCTTGGATCAAAAAAAAATTCGTTGAATCAGCGAAAATATCTTTCAGAGAACAATTTTAATTTGTTAAGTCAAAGATTGTTGTCGTTCAATCGATATTTTTTTTTTGGCTTTATGAAAACATCTTTGAAGCTATAATTTTTATTTGTAAAATCAACAAAAGAAATAGTTGGATCAACGATTTTAATTCATTGAGTCAATAATGTATTCAGTTGACAAAATAGTCCTTGTTTATTATTTCTTGTTTTTTTTATGGTTTGTTTTAGGTATTGATTATATTTACGTAATTACAAATTCTAAAATAAAGATTGTCGTCTACTTTGTGTAAATTAATAGTGACTGTTAGTAGCTTTTCAATATCAAACACTACCCTAGATTCGTTCATTTTGATAACTTCATAAGATTGTAAGTGATCAACAAATTCACGTGAATGTTGGCTCGCTTGGGAAGAGTTTACACAATCCAATCGATCTTTCCAGCAATTCAGTAGGAGTGAGCTTGGAAAACTTATCCTTAAATTCGTCCACTACAATGTGCGTGATAGCCTTTTTATCGGATCTTGATAGGAAATGTTCGTCTTGATACTTTTGGACGATTGCCTGTCCCTTCGGCGATGCTCCAAGTAAATAAGTAGCCGTGCAGTCTTGTCGAGCTACTCTATTTTCAGACCGAGCCACTGGCACTTGCAATGGAACATTCTGGTCCGAAAGAGTGAGAAGACCCTAAGAAAAAGAAACAAACAGCTAGATTATAAATCAGAAGCTTTTATAGCATTTGTCAAACTATATACAAATCATTTGAAAATATACCTGTGCTTTTCTCCAGGCATTCAATCCGTGAATGAATTTCGTTCGTTGCGAAAAGTTTCCGCAGAGTACTCGTTAGCTGAAAACAACAAGTTGGAGTAATTTTTAGGAAAACAAAACCGTAAACAAATAGCTTATCGATAAAACGCTCAGTTACTGTTGCGGACAGTTCAAATCCGTTTAAAATTTCCACGGTCTCGAAGGTTTCGGCGGACATTTCTTCTACTAGAACCTGTTCAAATAAAGCTTCCGGACAACTCATTTTCACTTACATTCACGTAACAAAATGACGCTCACTTTACTGGCGACGCTTGACAACATATACACTGGCAAAAACATCAACAATTAGTTTTGTTGATTTGATGATATCTTTTAAAACGAACAAATATATTTTCTTGTTTATAAAAAGATATTGTAGATTCTAAAATATTTATTTGTTCAAACAAAAATATCGAATCGTTGAATTTAAAACAAATAATTTTTGATTTAACTACATGAGATTTCTCTGCGTGCACGCTTCCAAATGCAATAAAATATTTCTAGACTAACATTTGAAAAGGGCGGTATTCCAAAATCACCAAACCGAGAAAACTGGAGGCAAAGATTGGAAAATGAAAATCAAATCCTATTTTCCATAGAAAGCTCCAATGAACCATTTTTTGTGCTCAGATTTTGTATAATAATGCAGTGCTTAACCTTTTCACACAATGTATCCAGAAATAGGTTTTATTGAGTTAAATGTTGATAAAAACCAAAATACGCCCTGTTTATTCCTAGAGTGTTATTACGCCTTAGGTTTTTCGCCTGTTAAACAGCTATCACTGGAAATACGCCGTTAAGGTATGACATTCTGGCATCTTATTTGATATTACGCCTACGCTCTTCAGTAACACTAAACAAGTGGTGAGGAATTACGACCCAGTGTTACCATACTAAAACAGTTAATTTTACTAATTAGATGAGTCTAGGTACTATTAGGAAAATTAGAGGTAAGAGTTCATTCTATCAAATGAACATTTTTGTTATTGTACTATTTGAATTGTGGATTCTTAATCATGTTTTTACAGTCATGGGCATAGACAACGCGATGGAACCAAAGCTGCGACATCGAATGAGGAGACCTGTGGGCTGGATCAATTACGGTTTTGGTGACTTTTTCTCCTGTTCTATGCGTTAAACATAACGTCGCTAATAGTGCGCTGCAATTTATGAGCTTCATCGCTCGAACGGAACGTCAAAAACGGATCGACCGTGCGTACGGCCCTGCCTTACGAGGTTTGAATGGGTGCATCTGCCGGAGGAATTAAATTCGGACCCTGTTGGACCTGCATGTGAAGGAGTAGAGGGAATATGAGGGTTCCCATTTATAACCTCATATGCACTCAAGCTGAACTCCGTGCCGTCGATAAAACCCGTTGTATCCATTGTCGCTTCTAAAAATTATATCCGCGTTAAGAACACATTTGAACTGTACTTAATTGATAAATTCTCAGCACTAACTTGGCTTTTTTCCGATTTGAACTTGTTTTCTTCAGCGCGAAGCAAAATCAAGCTCCATGAAACGTTATCCATAGCAACCTATCGACGGCGTAACAACACTCAATGGAAATCAACAACATTATCTCCACGGCATAATTCCAATTTAAATTTATAACGGGCGAAAATATGCGGCGAAATGACTTCTACTCAGTGATAAGGGCGTCATGGTTATTTCCAAGTTTTAATAAAAATAAAGTTGTATTGACGCATACAATCCGAAAATATATATTGTAAGCTTAAGTCGAAATAAGTATATGATGATTAGAATAGTGTTTGCCTAAAATATTGAACTTTTTGCCAGGATTGGAAACAAACTGAAAACAAGTGGCGGAACAGCTAAATAACTTAAGCAATGTGTGATTTGGAAGATCGCCATAAATTATTCTTCTTGTTTAAGAATGTGCATAATTGATTTTGATGTCATTGTCAAGGTAAATTAGTTGTTCTGAAATTGATAAATCTAAATATATTATAATATGATTTGTTTACATTTTGGCTCTTCCGCCCTTTTCTAATGTTAGTCTAGATTTGACGTTATACCTTGTACAGACATACAACGTAAAGCGTTGTACGAACTGTCAAATACTTTAATCCAGTACCGAAAAACACGTACTAGACTAAAGGAGTACAACGCTGTACCAACAATCAATATGCAACTAGCGATTTGAAATTGGTTCACTATTGTAGAACCCCTTGGTCCGAAGTACACCTTGAAGTCAGCACCTTGTTGTACATATTTGCGCCTTTGTTTTGATTTGCTGTGTGATTTTGACAGAATATTTGAGAATGTGTTCGTGTGAGTTCATTATTAGGGGCGCATCATTAAGCTTGGGACTGAGCTTGGGACCGATGTGCTAGTACCAACAATCAATGTGTAACTAGCGATTTGAAATTGGTTCACTATTGTAGAACCCCTTGGTCCGAAGTACACCTTGAAGTCAGCACCTTGTTGTACATATTTGCGCCTTTGTTTTGATTTGCTGTGTGATTTTGACAGAATATTTGAGAGTGTGTTCGTGTGAGTTCATTATTAGGGGCGCATCATTAAGCTTGGGACTGAGCTTGGGACCGATGTGCTAATACTGACTGAGTCAAGAAAAAAATCGTTCTTGTATGGGACCTACTGGTCTTAGAGTTAGTCTATGGCTGTACGTTGTATGTCTGTCCCAGGCATTAGACTTATCGGGAAAATAAGCTGCTTTGTATATGGATAATTGTAGGCGGTCTTGTTTATTTGTTTATTCGTTTGTTTGTTTATTTGTTTCACTTTTTTCATCTGACTTGCAGTCTTAATGAAATTTTGATGGGGAAAAGCCTGAATGATTCGGCCGCATGCAGATACTGTATCATGGAGGCGAAAAAAACCCATATCTTTTCTATGTCATCAACTACTCTCTTTTAATATATAGTTATGTTTGTATGTATGATGTGTATGTAGTTTAAGAAATGTTAAATGATTTACTTACCCACCCTGTTGTTATTACTTCTGATTTGTTGGGCACATACCTCCTGAGATGATACTCGCATGCATGTTCTTCGTCCATGTAAATCTTTCTTCGGGCGGCTACTTGGGTTGGTTTCAACTAGAGGCCGAGATACCTGACTATCCAGGTAGCGTCGCCATGAGACTCGGATTTGCTTACACTGTGACCCTACCAGGCTCCAAGCCTAGCCTTCCTGATTCTTGTATTGTTTCTTTTTTCGTTCTACAAGTATACAAAAATATTCGCTCCTCTGCCAAAAACAGCCAAACCAAACGTAGAATCTGTGTGGTGATGCTTTCCCGAAAATTGCAGAACCATAATTAAACTCCGTTATAATAAAAGTATTGAAATTATTAGACGATTCTTTGAATAGCAGTTAAATAATTGAAATTATGCCAATTCTATATTGTATGAAAATAAGGAAAGGTGTCGAATTGAAACTCATTATTTTGATTTAGTGCCAACGTAAGAACTGCAGTACACTTATGAAAACGCGACGCGAGATTGGACACAACACTTATGGTTCTTACAAACGAAAAAGGAACATCAAATTTAACTCTTATTGTCGACCGGTTCCGGGCTCGATGCTGCCCATCTCTTCGAATTAAAAGTTAATATGGTACTACTAGTGGTTCAAATGCACTTCTGGTCCACATCACCCCTGGCAGTACTGGTTTGCATCTTTCCCGTTTGGGTAATGATCCAAATAAGCTCTGTATCCTGGTAGTTATCAAGTTACGGCAAGGTTTTGCCAATGCCTAGGGAACTAAAGTGGTTAATTTATTGTGTAAATAATTTGTTTTTATTAGCGTATATTTCATACTGTATCTGCCTCTGGTTTTCTTATGTAAGTTTAAACATAATCAATTATAATTTTTTAAACAAATTATCAACGAGTTATTCTCTTTGCAGATAACTGGCCTCGGGATGACATGGGCTAATTTACATTGTAAAGAGGTTTAGCCCAGTGGGTTCTTCAGCTTTGTTTTAAGTGTGTTATGTGTTTGATGTTCTTTATGTTTTAATTAGTTTTGCAGTTCAGCCCTTGGGGCATTGTTTGTTAAAATTGGATAACCTAATTCTACAACTACAACTACAACTACAATTTGAAAATCCTAGGGGTGGGGACCAGATTCCGAATGACCTGGTGATCCGATTTCAGGCAGCGAGCCCTTCAATGTTTGATAGATTCACTAAAACGATCGTCGAGCATTTTTATCTCGGCTAAACGGTAGACTTCAGATGTTCTTTTCCTCAGAGGGGTGTTCAGGATCATCTTGAGGAACTTATGTTGAACACGCTGAAGTTTCAGGTGATGTGTTTATGCGCAACTCTCCTAGATTGACATACCGTACTCAATGACTGGAAGTATGATTTGCTTGTAGACAGCAAGCTTGTTTTTCAGGGATAACGTAGACCTTCTGTTGGTCAATGGGTACAGTAGCTACAACAGAACTTAACACTTTGTGAAAGTTTTGACAACATGCTCCCTGAAAATAAGCTTGCTGTCTATGGTAACGCTGACAGCTGATATGGACCATTCCACCGTTGTGTTGTTTAGGCTAATTTTACAATCCTCAGGCGGAACAAGTCTGGGAGAATCGGAGTATAAGAAAAGGATGACCTGGGTCTTCGCCGCGTTGATACAGATCTTCCATTCGGTGAAGTATTCTGACAGAACATTCAGGCTTAGCTGCAGTTTTGCTGTAAGCGCTCTTGTTACCCCACCATAGTGAACGACTGCTGTATCATCGGCGAACAACGACAGAGATCCATTTTCAGGGAGCGGGGGTATGTCCGAGGTGAATAGGTTGAACAGAAGTGGACCTAGTATACTTCCCTGCGGAACACCGGCGGAGATCTCCTATGCATCAGAAACTGCACCTTGCAGCGAAACACGGAATGTCCTGTCCGACAAATAATTTTTAAATATCCTCACCAGAAAGATGGGAAGATTGTATCGATGCAGCTTGTACACCAGGCCATCATGCCACACGTTATCAAAGGCCTTCTCGAAGTCGAGAAGTGCCATGGCAGATGATTTAGAAACAGACTTGTTTTGTCTGAGGATGTTAATGACTCGATTAAGTTGTTGAAGCAAGATGTTCAGCTCGTCGGCAGAAGCCAACGGCTTTCTCAAATAGCTTGGATAATCCTGAGAGAAGGCTTGGGCCTAAGTTTGAACTAGGTTTCTGGATGGGGATGACTTTATGACTTCCAGATAAATAGTAACACATTGTTGACAACCATTGCCAGATGGTTATAGAACTGGGGGCTCTATTGCTTGAGCACCAAGTTCACGATGTTATCGAAACCTGGGGCCTTCATGTTCTTTGAGCTTTTGATATAAGTCAACAATTCGTCAGCTGAGATCTCCAACTCCTCTGTGAAGTCGTTGGGGCTTAAATGGATGTTAGTAATTAGCACGCTAACGACAGCTTCGTGTGGACTGACGATGTTTTGTCCGAGATTGTGGAAGCTGACGAAGTGTTGACTTATCTCAGCAGCCTTCTCTGCAGAAGTTATCAACCGATCCTTAAAGCCATTGTTGATTAATGGAATCAACGGTGGAATGGGTCTTGGTTTAGTTTCCAAAATGTTTGTCAACTACCAGAACGGCTTTGCACAATCTGAGAGAGAGCGGATCTTGTCGGCAAAATTGTTATTCTTAAGGTCCATAGTTCGCTGGTATTGCCTTCGAATGGCGTTGCGCAATTGTATCAGTTCTTTAGTGGGTCTATCAATGGGTACAGAGTTGCTCACCTGATCAATCACCGGTACATGTTGCTCCCGGGCCTGGGAGATCGCTTGCTCGTACATGTCGAAATCGATGTTGTCGTCAACGTGTTGTCGGAACCTCTCCCAACTGGCGCGATGGTAGTTTCTTCTGGTGATTCGATGCCGGTTAACCGAGGAGTCAACTTCGGCCACCACCGGATAGTGGTCCGAGCTGAGCTCCTGGTGCACGACCGGCTGGGCGATGTTGTTCCCCATGTTCGTGATGAAGATGTCAATTGTTGAGTGGGTCCCAGATCTGCTCAACAGGGTGGGAGTATCTGGGCCAAGGATGGAGTATTGCCCCTTTTTCAGGTCTTCCTGTAGAATGATGCCATTTCGGATGCGCCGGGTATTCCCCCTGGTTTCGTGTTTCGCATTTAGGTTACCGGCGATGATAAACGTTTCGTAGCACCGTTGTTGTTCTATTGGCGGTGCTGGCTTGCTTTGGACAATAGGCCGCGGTGATGGTAATAGGGCCGACGACAGATTCGTTCTCAAATCCGATGGCGTCGATAGACTGCAGCTGGAAGCTTGGAAGCATGCTGCAGTTGATGTTGTTACGCAGGGCGATCGCAACTCCTCCTCCATTAAAGCCAATTCGATCAAGTGGAAAACGCTGACTTCCGGCTTGAGATGTGTCTTGGTGACGATGGTGATGTCGATGGCCTTCCTGTTAAGGAAGTGACCGAGCTCAATTGTTTTGTTGCGGATGGAACAAGCATTCCAATTGAGAATGCTGATGATGCGATTATGGTCCATGTTTGCATAGAAACTTCATCGTCACGGATGTGGCGGCTTTGAGCTGTTCCTCCTTCGAACGGCAGGAACGTAGTTGGCGATAGAATTCTCTGCGTCGTGAGTGTAGAACTCGTGTTGCCTGGCGACTAGGTGAGCGCCGACAACACGGTACTCAGCCTCCGTCGAGCACATGACTTATGTGTCATTACTGCACAGCTTGTACAGCGGATGAATTTGGATAGCTGCAAGCTCGGTCCTGAGTGCAGCAATGTCCTTTAACGTGGTGAAGAGCGGGGGGGAGACCTTTACCTTCTTTGGCACCTCCTGTACCGGAAGCACGGCGAATTGATTGCTCGCTAGCAGATGAGCGTTAGGATCCACTGGACCGGCGTCATCATGGCGCAGCCGCTTGGAGCTGCCTGGTTGCGGTAAGGATTCGGGAGCGGATGCCACCGTTGGCCACGACAATAGGTCGAGCGGGAAATTTTTCCAAACAACGCATTTTTTCTGCTTTGCACGCGCAGGTTATAAATCGCGAACCGGACACGCAATCTCGAGAAACCGGGCGAGGGGGAAAACGGGAAAAAACGAATTCCTTATTGCGAAAAAGCGAAAAACACGTGTCGCTTGTTCGAACTGAATTCGATGTGATGTTGCTTAGTAGCTGCCCTTTTACCGACTGAGCTGAGGAAGGATCACTTTAGTTAAAATTAATGAAAAAAAATGAAATGTCTACAAGGAACAGATTCCAAATCCAACCACTGTGGAGCTACGCGTTGTTAATAAGTTGGTGTACTATCTCAAAATAATCGAGATTTTACTCTCCGGCAGTCCCGTCTCCGTAGAACATTACGAGATTCAGAAGAACTTGAGGATGATTTTGTTTGCGTTCTTAGCTAGAATTCTGCTCCTATTCTAGGATTTCCTATAAGGTCATCATCATAAAAATTCGTTTACAATCAAATAACTGTTGATGACAATGTTTTGACGGCACAGAAAAAGAATCCATGACCGGATCCGTGAACTGCAGTCATGAAATCGAGAACAAGCAAAAATACACCGTAAACTGAATCACGTAATCATCAACTAAATAACGGTTAAAGGGAAAAATCCTGAAAACGTGAACTAGTTCACGGTCTGGTTTCATTTTCAGGATCGCTTTTTTTCTGTGTGTGCTCTGGTTTTTGAGTAGAAAATAGTCAGCACATTTCCATTAACAGTAGCGTTATTTTAAATGACAAAACTGCTTATGAACACGGATATGGCCCTTCACGTTGATTGACTTGTATTCGTTGGCTGCTAGCTCTTTTCAGAAACACAATGCTAAAATATTATGAATACTGAACTTTATGTGCTTGACAAAATCTGCAAAACTGTAGATAATTAAAGCAACGCAGTGTTGCACATAGCTGTAGAATTGGTTAAGCTCATCAGGTTTGAAAATTCAGCTTCTATGGTAGAATCAGATATCGACAAACGAATAAAAGTAAATCAAAGTGACTGACCGCAACCCGGCTTTTGCATTCTGATGGGCTTGCACCTTAAAAGCGCATATTGGCCTTGCCTCTCTTGCAACAAGACACCAATCAAACAGATTTTGAATTTTCTTCACAACATAAGTCGAATAACTTTATGAAACACTTTTCGAAAATTATATAAAACCTTTCATCCATTTTTATTCTGACAAACTACACACGCTTATAAATGACTATCCAGCACCTAACGCTACTCGCTATTCCATTACCGCTGCTGCTTCCATTATGAGCATGCACAATAAAGAGAGATAACTCAATTACGATGAAAAAATTTAGAAGAAAACGCAAGTCAAGCGATGCAAAAAGCAGCAGTAACACGAATGCAAAATTCACTTCCTACTCCCACGCATACATCACGGAACACCTATTGCGAATGCTACTCCCAACTGTCTGTGCCTCACTTTCCCTCTACACCGCTTCATCAAGCACCCACCATTTCAATAGGGAAAAAAACTGCAAAGCGGAAAACTGTTAAAAGCTTTTTGGCTTTGTCTCCCACTACTGGACCACCGGAGCGTGGAAACTGTATGCGTAAAAATAGCTTGGAAGCCCCTCCTAGCACAAAGAATATGAAATTATGCGACATCGCCGAAAAATGGAAACACCAAAAAGCGTTCAACAGAACCTCCATCACCGCCGCCACCATCCGCAATCGATAGAAAATTTGATTGATCAATGGAAAGTGGGAGCTGCGAAAAAAGCTTCTCATCCAGATGGATAAATTGAAGATGAACCAATAATAAATTACATTTATTGATGCATTACACTCTGGAGAAGATGCTGGGAATCGTCGAATGCCACGCTCGATTGAATGATAAAAGAAAGAAAATTCATAATTGCAATTACGAGCGCACGGAAACGGCGACGACTGAAGCCGAAAGCACCGAATGCAACTCTACCTCGGCTTGCAGCGCTCACTGATGAACAACGAATGGACGGAAAAAAATCGGAAATCTCAGAACAGAGCGGACCAATTTTCCACCCAACCCTAATGCTGTTCAATTGATCTTTTCTTTTTCTTTTTTTTTTAGGACGAATCGCTTCATGATTTTAGTACGGCGAAGCATCTGCCTTTGTGCCGATAGTTGGAATCAAGCAAAGAGAAAAAAGCGAACCTCAATCTTCTCCTACTCCTCTAGCGATGATGCTTACGGACTAGTGATGATGAAGATTCACTCGAAGAAATACGATTTGAATCAATTATCCTGATGGTGCTGGTGCCGGGCGCTGTTGTTGCTGCTATATGGTGCGCATTGTAGTTGGTTTTGTTCGGAATCCAGATTCTACCGATGGTGTCTGGATGGGGAGATTGGCCGACGCCGATGATTCGCGGCACCAGCAAAGCGGTATTTATTGATGAGAGAGGATATTATCCAGATCCTTCTTGTACGGACATCCAACTGCAACTTCATTAGCCAGTCCTTTGATTAGAGCGCGATGATGGACGACCAATCGGCTGAGGGATTCTGGTGGATGAAAACAAGAACAAAAAAAAAGGAAACGTGAGGAAACGAAATTAGCGATGGAGGAATATCCCAATGGAGCGTAGGGGACTTTCTTATCTGGTTTAGTTAGAAATAATTGAAGTTGATGAAATGTTCGTAGTAAGTTCAAAGTACCATGGTTTCAGAAATTTTAAAAGGGAGTAGAATAAAGGGTGTATTCGATAAAAATGGCACACAGAAAATCTTCTGTAACTCTTTAATCGTATGAGTAAAACACCTAGAAATTTGAGTAGATCTTATCCATAGTGTATTATTTACATCTGCCAAGTTTCATAGTTATACACAGCGGTGCCAGATATACAGACATGTCTGTATTTGTACAGACTTTTGAAGTGCCATACAGACCTCATACAGACTACAGACATTATACAGACATTTGTATTTACATACAGATTTAATACATATTTTTTCTCAGACGATTCTAAATTTAATCATAAAATAGGCTAAACCCGTTTCGAGTGCATGCACCTGGTACGTCTCTGCCTAGCGAAAATGTTTTATGCACTCAATCTGTACCTGCTTTTTACCATTGACGTTAATGGTGTTACCTTTACTCAACTCTTCATTCCTGAAGGTAAATCCCATTGAGTTATTTGACGATATCATCTTTTTCTCTCTGATATCCGTGATATTTTCACAGTCTTTTTCCTTGAAATTGCTTTTCTCCTTCTCAGACGAATCATACCAACCCTAATTTCATTGCCACACTCCTCGGCTGCAGTGGAATGGATTTTTTCATCGTACAACCTGAAAAATACTAAACTGCGTAACAGGATGAATGCAACTTGCATGCAAGTAATTCTTGCGTCCAAAGAATATGTTAAAAGTCATCAAAACGAAAGTGGAATCACCAAAGTTGCAAAGTTACAGTCTTGTTACCTTCAAATATTTTTTTAAATGAATTCTCTTCTAAATTGTTAGCAATTAGAGATCAAATGGTTAAAAATACAATTGTAAAATACCGAAAACTAACAAAATTGTGTGTAGATAACAATTTGCTGTGAGAAATATGTAAAAAACAATGTAATAAGTTTTTCTAGTGTACAGACAAATACAGACTTTTTATTTTGATAAACATACAGATTTTTGAAAAAATCATCTGGCATCGCTGGTTATACATTCAGTAGTTCCAGTCATGTCGTCGAAACAAGAAATTGTCCGTGAGAAAATTTTGTGCACTCACAATCAAAATTCAGGGGCGTCCCACCGGTGGATTGCTAAAAGGCTTGGAATTGCAAATACAACTGTGTCTCGTGTAATAAGAACCTTCAAGGAGCGTCTGAGTGTCCAAAGGAAGGAAGGGAGTGGTCGTAAAAGTGGTCCAATGGACAGTAAAATGGCCAGGAAAGTCGTACAACAATTCAAGAACCGTCCAAACATGTCAATTCGAGATGTCGCTAAAAAGTCTAAGGTGTCAGCCGGTTTTGTGCAGAAACCCATGATGCGTGCTGGGTTACATGTTTACAAAGTCCAAAAAGCCCCAAACCGGAATGAAAAACAAAACATCACTGCGAAAACCCGCGCCCGGAAACTTTACACGAAGCTGCTCACCAAATCCGGTTGCATCGTGATGGATGACGAAACATACGTCAAGGCCGACTTCCGTCAACTTCCTGGGCAAGAATATTTCGTTGCCAAGTCGAAGTTCGATGTTGCAAATTTGCAAAGAACTTTCTAATCTGGCAGGCGATTTGCGGATGTGGTGAAATAAGTGCTCCCTTCATCACTTCCAGAACAATAAACGGTGCGATTTACACGGAAGAGTGCCTTAAGAAGCGTCTCTTGCCATTCATTAAGAAGCACAAAGGATCAACTCTGTTTTGGCCTGATCTAGCATCCTGCCACTACGCTCGAAACGTATTGGAGTGGTACCGAGCCAACGGAGTCAATTTTGTGAGAAAGGATATGAACCCACCAAATTCACCGGAACTTCGTCCAATTGAAAAATGGGCAATTATGAAAACGGAACTTCGCAAACATCCCAAAACTATAAAAACAGAGCTAGAATTGAAGAAAATTTGGGTAAAAACAACAAAAACACTGGGAAAATCGGTTGTACAAAATTTGATGGGTGGAGTGAAAAGGAAGGTGCGGGCATTCGGGATGGGAGACGAAATTGAATAAAACAAATGTTGTAAATCAAAACTCATTAGTAGTTCTTCATTCCCTAAAAATTTCAAGAAAATCCGATAATCAGTTTAATTTTGATGAGTATATATGTGTGTGCCATTTTTATCGAATACACCCTTTAAGTATGTTGAATGACCTATCAAGACCCTTAAATAGTTTTATTTTAATTTTCATTTTGCGGCGTTTGGTGGGTCAATGAGAGCGTAAGTCAATCCAAAGCCGAGAGTTAGGAAGGGGTGATGGCAAACTGGTCTATGCGGACTACTTGAACGCCATGGGAGAGAATAGGGATTAGGTTGGGGTAAGGGGTTTGTAGAGTTCTTGGAACGAGATGGCCACGTTGCTACAAAATGACCTGATATGTTGAATGTGTTTATGATAAATTATGTAAGTTCTCTTCAAAAACATTTATGTTCTTAATAAAATTACTGTGTTATTTGATTTCTGTTTGATTTCTTATATACTGACTGATATTGTTCTGATAATACTTCTCTTTGTGTGCAGTCTTTGCATCCTTTCCTTACAAAAACTGCATGTAGGCCATGGTTGGGAAGGTCCTTTATACTTTTATCGATCCATTTCACCTCAATTCTCAACTACCTAGACCGCATTCGGGGCTGCCTGATTTGGTGCTTGAACTTCGTGACCACTCGGGGCCCAACCAAACTTAATCGGAACCTCTGATTCTAATTATTCTAGCACATTCATTGCCTCAAATTGTTGTCTGAACCCTAAATTCCTAGCCTACTCTTAACCTTAAGATCTGCAGCCATTTCAAATTTAAAAATTCAAATATGAAACCTAGGCATAGACGATTCTGTTTCCTAGCTAGCGGGTTTTTCTATTCCATTTATTTACTGTTTGGTTTGGAGGATTCATGTTCCTACTTAATCTGACCGCCTTACAATGATACTATGTTATTGTATATCACTCATCAAACACTGCTACTGATACAAATCACATGGAAAGGTCCATTCTACTGCTTCAAAGGGTGTTTCCCAAGCGGGTCCTCCACGTCCTATCTCTAATATACATGCTTGTCATCGTCAGTTTTAAGTAACACTTTTCTGTGACAATGTGCCCCATTTTGAAATCAGATAATTACCCTGATCAAAACATTCACCCCTTGCTAAAATGGTTAAATTACATTCAGATATGATACCATGAGCAAATCAGGTAATTTGGTTATTTATTCCATAAAACAAATGGATAAACAACAACACAAATTGCCACGAAAATGGAAAGTGTCTAAGAGTGAATTGCGGCCAGTATCACACCTGATGTTAGTGCCTTTATATAAACTTTCTACGACGTGGCAGTGAAAAAATGACTAGAATATGTGATACTTTCACTACTGGTCAAATTCTTGGTCTCATATGCATGTTTATAGCATGAGATAAGCCCTCTTACCGTCGACAAGGTGAAAACTTTGACCCACGAGAGGGCCTATCTAAGCCCTTTAATAGTAAAGTATGTGGCAAAAAACATTAGCATCGTTCGAAATACGAAACGGATTATTTTCTCTGTATTCTGGCGTGTTAACAACGAGCATTCTGGACCGGGGTGAAGTAAAATGTGCCCCGAAATAAATTTTGAATCATCACACGGACATTCTAGGTTCAAAAGAAATCCAAACAAATTTTTCTCAACAATTACTTTCCTCCTTCCTTAACACTTTTCAATAATAGATTTAAATTTCCACCTCACGCCCAAACTTTCGGACTTTTGACTTGACTCCTGCCATCAAGGATTGAGCGAAATTTTATCCTCTGGTTTGGTAAGCTTCGGTCCACTTTTGCTTATAGTGTTGAACCAATTTTGACTCTCTTCTAATTTTCCGACAATCAGCCTTCATTATTGCCCAAAATTTTTCGATCGGTCGGAGCTCTGTACAGTTTGCCGAATTGATGTCACCAGGTACCACAAGGACATTATTTTCCGCGTACCATATTTTCGTCACTGGTGAGTAGTGGCAAGATTCCAAATCGGGTCAAAACAGAGTGTTTTGAGAATGCTGGTTTAATGGCACTAGGTGTTTTTAAAGCATTGACAAGCTGTTATTCTGGAGTAATCACAAGCTGTTATGCAGACTAAACATTTAACACTAGACTTCAGACAAAACAGAACACCCAGGAAAGTTATTATTTTTTCACTGTTTCAAAAACCTGGGTCACTTACTCAATTTTCACATGGCCTGTATTGTAAAGATATCACTTTGCAGGATTTTGAGGCTTAAAATTACACAAGGAAAATAATTCCTCAGCTTGTCGAATGAATTTCCGAACTTTTCGTTTAATTCCACTTACCATTTCTTGCACACTATCCCTATCACACACTATCTGCCATCTTTTTCCAGTACTTCTCCAAATCATTTCTTTAATTTACTCTTGATAATTGCCCAAAACTTTTCGATGCACCTAAAATCTGAAAATTTAGCTAGACCGATAGTTTTATACATAAAATCGACATTATTCTGCTTATGGCATTCTACAGGGTGCGGCAGAAAAAAATGCGAAAATTTGTTCTAGTTCTTTCAAATCCCATTTTCAACTAACTCAAGCAATAATATCAACATATTCGAGTGCAGTTATCTTTATAAAGTCCTTTTAAACAAATTTATTCAATGTGTCCTCCATTTTTAATAATAACATCCTCGAGCCGACGCCGGAAGCCAGAACATGCCTTTTGGACGTAGTCCTCCGACATTGATATGGTTGACTTCAGGGTTTTCACACTAGGGTGTGATGTTTTGCAGGCTCGTGCTTGAACATATGCCCAAATCGAATAATCCAACGGATTAAGATCTGGACTGCTAGGGGGCCACAAATCCTTCGGCCAAAACTTCATGTTCAACCATTGTTGGGTTCGATTGGACGTGTGACACGGCGCTCCATCCTGCTGTAGGACAACGTTTTGGTTCTCGGAGAAGTTGGCCTTCACCCAGGGAAGCACTTGGTCCTTTAAAATACCGATATACACTTCGGTATTGATTTTAACTCCAGCATCAATGAAAACAAGCGGCATTTTCAAACCCACCAAGCCAAACATTATGACACTAGCCGGATGTTTGGTTTGAAATTTGAATTTCACTTTTTCCGGAACGTTATCCATTTTGTGCGGTGAAATGAACCGGCCCGTGCGGCTGTTGGCCACAGCATCGATGCTGAAAAGCTTTTTGTCGGAGAACAGGATTATCATTTGTTCCTTCTTCAACCACGAAAGCAATCTCTTGGAACGAGTCATTCGTAGTTCTTTGACCTGGTCCGTAATCACGTGGCGTTTTGCTCTGGCTCTGGAAGATGCATGCAGGTCTTCTTTGATGATTCTCCGCATGGATTTCTCCGAGATATTGGCTTCCTAAGCATGTTTTCTTATGGAACGCGCCGGGTTGCGAGCAATTTTTGCGCGGACCGATTTGATCACGTTCGGCGTACGTGCAAAGCGCGTACGTCCGCTTCCCGGCTTCCGCTGCTTAGGACCATCCTGCAGGGACTTTTTTATGCGGTAAACTGTTACCAAATAGCACCCTACCACCTTGGCAATGTCTTTCGGCTTTTTCTGGGCGAGCAACAAAATGGTGATCACTTCTTTTGCGAACATTTTCACGAATTTGCAATAAAACAAATAGAATATTTGGTTGCAGCACTGAAAAGTAAACATAAACAAATACACTTTCGACAGAAATTTGTCACTAGCTACACGAATTAACCCAATACTCAAGCTTGAACATTTTCGCATTATTTTCTGCCGCACCCTGTATGACTTTACGGCTGTAATGGCAGCTGACTAAATCGAGCCAGAGCTTCACGAAACCTTCGAGCGATTGGCTGAATGGCAAAAGCAAATTTCTAAAGAAACTTCTCTTTGTAAACTTGTCCATTCATAGTCGCTTCAGTGATGAAAATCTTTGCTTTTCTTCCACAACTGCAGATACCTTGCCAAACCATCAACTTGCAAGCGAATTTATCTGCAAAGTATTGCTGATTGCAGTTAAAACTTAACTCCGGCAAAAACAGAAAAAGTGTGATAAAAGTGCACGTTTACGTCAAATCGTTTCCTGTCTTCAGTGAACTTATACCTTTCAGCATAAAGGATAAGTGCACCGAAGACAACAAAACGATTTGACGTAAACGTGCACTTTTATCACACTTTAAAATGCGCAAAAAGCACTTCTAGAGTCTAATCACAACTGCAACCAGCAATATATTAAAACATATCCCCCTAACGTTTAGCAAGGTCAAATTTTCACGCAAGTTTCATCGTCCATCAAAATATATCCGCTATACTGGTCAGTACTTGCTCGTACAACTTTCGACCGAAATCCTTCTCGAATACAAATTCGCCGAACTGTACCGTAACATTTGTCGCGAAACCACACCTAGCGATCCCAGGATTCTTCTGAACTACTCTGATTATCTTCGCTTGTAGTTTCCTGCCGTATGTTCTACTTCTACGCTTGTTTGGGTTTGCTCAATCCAACGTTAGTGTTTCCCGGCAACACAGTCGATTTTGTAAATTTGAGAACTTTTGCGATCATTCCTCCTGATCATGTTAGGGTCGCCGCTAGCACCCCTGTCGATGCTGCGAACTTGTTTGCGTGCTTCTTCCAATCAGTTTATCATACGGGACATCATACGGGAGTTCAATATAAACTTCCGAACGCTTTGTTTCTCGCCGGATGACGTCATGAAATCCTTGTACAACCTCGATGTTTCAAAAGGCCCTGGTGTAGATGTAATTCCTCCATCTCTTTTTAAGTTTTCAAGAGTTTAAGAGTTCGTTAAGAGAGAGAAAGTTCCCTGGAATTTGAAAGACTTTGTCAATTGTGCCAATCCATAAAGCAGGAAATCGGAACCTTGTTGAAAACTATCGTGGAATATCGTTTCTCTGTTGCATCAGCAAGGTCTTTGAAACGTTAGTTCAAAACGCTGTGAACAATGTTGTTCATCCTTTAATATCGGAGTTGCAACATGGATTCATTCAGCATCGCTCTACTACTCCGAATTTGCTGTACTATACCAATACGTTGTTTCAAGAGGTTGAATCGATCGCGAAGGCAGGTACCACACAGTACCACACCTGTGCGCAGCCGAAAAACTAAAGGCTGTAAGATTCCCAATTTGATTCGTTGAGTAGATTCTCTCTTACTTGACCAACCGCCAGTCCTTCGTTACGGTAAATTCCGCACGCTCGAGAACTTTCGCAATTACTTCAGTAGTACCTCAAGGAAGTGTGCTCGGCCCAATCCTCTTTGTTCTTTTCGTTAATGATCTGTGCTCTCGTATTTCATCGTTCAAGCAAATGTTTGCCGATGACCTGAAGAATTTTAGTCATTATGTCCGCACATGACTTCACTTGTCCTTCAAATCGATATCAACGAACTACTGCTGTGGTGTAACGATAACGGCATGAGGGTCAACATAGCCAAATGAGAGGTGATTTCGTTCTCCCGTCGTACAGAGACCATAACGCATCAATACACAGTTGGTGTGGTTCCACTAGAGCGAGTCACATCTAGTATTTGCGATCTAGGTGTTACAATTGACTCCAAGTTAAAATTTAACAAACACGTCGCGCTGGTTACGACTGGTTCTTGATTCATTCGACGTCACACCAAGAACTTCACAGATATCTACGCACAAAAGTCTGTACCTTAGTCCGTAGCATACTGGAATACGCGGCCGCCTTCTGGTCACCATATCACCCATCACTGATCATCAGAATCAAACGAACTCAAAGGCTCTTCATCCGATTCGCGCTACGGAATCTTCCAAGGAACGACCCGTTATATCTGTCCGACGATACCGCAGATATATGCTGATTGGATTGCAAACCTTGCGGGCCAGACGCACAATCATTTAACAACTGGTTGTCTACGACCTGTTACGCGGCACTATAGACTAATGTTCCCCTTCACGTCCCATGCCGATAATTGAGAAGCACACAATTAGTTGCTGCAAAAGTTCACCGGACCATTTATGGCTTCAACAATCAACTTGACGCCTGCCTGCGAGCCTTCAACGATACCAATGAATATTTTGACTTTAACATTAACAAAAACATTTTTAAAAATAGGATTAAGAATAGTAGGTAGAGTAGTCTTACGAATTTTGGTCGAAGACGAGAACAATAATAATTATTAATATTTACCTGCTGAATTGAGGGACTTCAAACAAGGAATCCAAGTGACAAAGTGGTCAAAAGTGAGTAAAATATTCCAAAAGCTTCTATATGCTATGCCCATTTGGTGAAGATTGGACCGTCTTGAGGCATTTTACAATGTAAAAAATGACTCGTTTTTAATGCTTCGTGTATGTTGTAAAGGATCGATAAATAAAAACAAACTCAGAGCTTACTCCCTTGAACTTGCAGCTCTTGGCTTCTAACCTCCCCAAGAACTAAGAACTAAAGTAGCTACATTATAACTTCTAGATGGCTTTTCACACCACTCTATGTAGCTAAATTGTTTAGGCTAGAAAATATAATGGTATGTTTGATATAATATATAAGTATAAATAGAAATCAGCCGCAGTACATACAATTATTTAGAATTGCAAGAGCGCCAATTTAGTTTGCCATAACATTATCCCCGCGCACACATTTTAAATGATGCGCTTCAATCAATTGACACATTAAAGTTTGATACTGGATCAAACAGATACGTTTCCTATCCCATTAGAAAGAACAGTAAGAGCTGTAACAAATCAAGCACACCGAGAAAGTTTTTCGTCTTACCTAGAATCGCAGCTCGCAGCTTCAGTTCCGGATTTTCCAAGTGCAGAAACATAGTCGAAATAATCGGTTTAAGTGTCGCTTCCCAGTCGGCCCAAGTGCTTAATTCGTCATCGTTACCACTCATCTGAAGCTGCAACCGTCCCAAACATCTAGCTGCCATTTCACGTACCTCGCTGCTAGGATCATCCAATCGAGCGACGGTTGCGAATGCAATTAGCTTCAGATTTTCAAAATCCACCGCACCCACGGCCAGCAACGATCGCAAGGCGTAGGCACGTGTCGCTATGCTGTTATCCTCAATCAGACCAGCAATCGTTTTCAGTTGTTTGGAAAAAAGTTTATTAAACTGGAAAAATAAAGAAAAATGCACATTTTTACGATGATTAGAAACATTATGAAGAGCACCAATAACCGCAGATATTCAACTGAATTAGTCCAAAATATAACACCCTTCATGCAAATGTAACCACAGCGACACTAAGCAATTTTCTCCCGGCGAAACTATGGAGCACAAGATCAAACGACTTCCTAACAATCCAATAAAAAGAACCCCAAACATTGCCACAGACATCTGCTTGCCTGTGTTTCCTCATCGTTATCCTATATACGGTGGTAACGGCAGGGTCACTAGTTGGCGAAGCGTCCCCCAACGAAAGCAAAATGTAATTCCGCAACAGTGAACAATCATAATCGTTTTCGTCAACCCGCAGCATTATCCAACGGCACCGACAAAAAGCAACTCCCGTTCAGAGTACCCGCCCGCGAACGGTAGGGAAAAAACAAAAGCCAAAGCATAATAATGCTGCTAGCACTCTGCTAGACCCGGCTCGGCAGAACTATTGGCAAACTAGCGAGCTCCAAAGACATGCATACGGAGAACGAAACGAGGAAAATATCATAACAAGACCGCATTATCCTTTTACTGGAAGGACACGCTTTGGAATGCTTTGGCTTTTCCAGAAACCCTCCTCATGACATTGCAAGTTCTTCGTTTCTATCTACCGTCTAACCGTGGCACTGCTATGAGTGCCAGTGAAACAAGGGGGCGTTAAATGCAATAATGTAAAATGTGGCAACACAAAACACCCACCGACCCACCGAACGACGCCCCATCATCAGTGACAAGCAGCGCGCTGTACATTGTCATGCGTTCATAGAAAAGTCTTCCTTGTTTTAGGCAACGTTTCAGAAAAAAAAAACGGACGGGGCTTAATAAAGGTACCCAATAGAGGTCAGGTAATGTTGCAACCAAGGAAAAAATACACACGTCAGCTGTTACCACTGTAATACCGCGTGCATCCTTACCTTCTAATGAGAAATAAATTGGTCTATTCTTTTGCTTGGACTTGACCGCAGTATGTCCGCTCGCAAATAAGTGTTCTTTGAGGCTGCGTGGAAGTTAATGATAGAAAATGTATCTAACCGACCATGAGTTTGCATGTTCATCGAACCCTAATCCGCCACCTCTAGTTCGGTAATACTTTATCTTCGGAACGGACTATACAACCAAAAGGGGAAATGGCGTACGAGATGTTTTAATAATACTTACAATTGTATTTTCCACTCCCTGCGACATGGAACATAGACAAGCTGTTGCCATTGAGCGAACCGATTCTGCACTTCTTCCGGCTGCCCAGACCAGGTAGGGCGAGATAAGATCTGAAAAAAAAATGAAACTGAATACTGAATATTGTTTTGCCTAGATATGCTTTGAGGTGAAACCTGAAATTTTAGAAAGGTGTCATTTGGTATTTCAATCAGGTTTCGTGAAACATTGAGATTGTTATTGTTATTATTATTGTTATTGATCAGCCCCCACCCTGGCAGGCAACTACCCGCCGATCTGCACTTAAGCTGAGTGGGAACCTACTTAGCCTCAGCGTTTGTGCATACTAATCCGTATAGCATGCCGTCACTTTCACTACGTTGTCCCATTAGCTTCTGTGCATTGGTGAGGGACAGGAGGAGATTAATAGGCAAAATTTAGAGAGGAGTTGTGGCTGAAAAGAGACAGACAAAACGAGAAACAAAACAAAACAAAAACTGGATATTAGATATTGTCTTCAAAATTTGGTAGAAATAAATAATTTCAAGCATAACTTTTCAAAAGAACGTATGTCGCAAATGTAAACAAATCGAGTTTTTCATTCTATTCTGTCATTAATAACACCCATAATGTAGTGGCAATTGTCGAATAACGTTATCAAAACTATTCAGTTATTTGCGCCAAATTTCATATGCGACCTATCTGATCTTTTTAAATGTTATGCAAATAGTTCAAATACACCACGCATCAAGCCGACGTATCTGCGCTTAAAAATTATTGCCGGTGTATCTGATATAACGCAAGTGCTAAACGTTCTGAAATACCGACGTATCCAACCGGTGTATGTTACAAACAAGATGTCACACTGACTTATCTAACATGGTGTATGTGTATGCTATGGAGGCAAACCGGTGTATGTGTTAATTATCTCAAAAATAGAGTGAAAGTGAATGAAAACCAGGATTTTTACTTCTTTTAATATTATTTAACCATGACAGAATGAACAGATCGAATAAAACTTGAAGTAAAGTTAAATAGGATTTAATGAAAGCATCTGGAACTTCTACCTCATATTTCTCAGTTCCAATCAAATGCTAGATACGTCTATTTGAAAAGTTATTCTTTATTTTTTGCCTGAAAAGAAAAAAAAATAAGAACAAAGACATGTGTGGTACAAGGACAGTGAGATCCTTGTAGCCCCTTGGATGTTTGAAGAGCTTAGCCATTTCGCTGAAAAGATACTAAGAGTTATTGTCTTACCTGTCTAGTAAAATATAAACCACTCAAAAAGTGTGTTGGTGGTTTTTCATTAGGAAAACAAGGAAATATATAATAACGCTTGATAGCCAATCGATTTATATCAACAGTAAAGAAACTTTTGCAGTCAATCACACAATGGGACAGTGGTTCATCTGCTCCAAGACATGGCGGCCCGGCGAGTATGGCAATGGAATACTATAGAACACAACTAATTATAATACCCACCACACCCGGCGAAGCACCAGATCTCACCGAGAAGCAGCTTTATTGGAAATGAGAAGAAAAACTAGTATCCTCCACACTTTTGATTGTTATTATTTGTATTCTCCCCAGCGCGGAAGTAACGATCTTTGATGAAGTTTACAAAAGCAGATAATTTTTCATCTCCATACGAAGCGCTAGGAGTGGACAGTAATTTAATTGCTAGAACGAATAGACATGAATAGAAAGTGTATTGATAGTTCCGTATAGGGCAACGGCAGGCTTTGAAATTGAAAAATACAAGATTGAAATAGGCGGTGCATGCTAAAAATAAACCCAACAGCGGAAGATAATTTATCACCCGTGTTAGGCAGTATTGGGAGAGGGACAAATCGCTAGAACTAGAAACAAGCAATAGTTTGAAAGCATTTCTCTGCTCTCTCGTGCGTTCTACCCTGGAATTTGGAGCCTTGGTGTCGTGCCCCTATCAAATAATCTGGATTGCGAGGATTGAAGCTGTTCAAAGAAAATTTGTTCGTTATGCTCTACGTCATCTACCGTGGAATGATCCTGTCAACCTTCCATCGTACCAGGATCGTTGCTCACTCTTGGGTATTGAAACGTTGGAACATAGGCGTACAGTCATGCAAGCAGTCTTTACAGCGGCAAATCGATGCTGCTAGGTTCGAAATCGACTCTCCAGTGAATTTCTGGCAGAACTCATCTATCTACGTGTCTCCTGAACGAGTTCTGCGAACAAGAAATCTTCTGCAGCTGCTGCAAACTACGGCCAACACGATCCAATTCGATTCATGTCATCGCGCTTCAATGAACTCTACGCTCTGTTTGGCTTCAACTGTTTCGCTGAGACCTTCCATCACCGGATTCAGCGTAGTTGGATGGAAAGCCGCTAGTTCGGAAATGCTGACAAATACTACATACTGGATACCAGACAACTGATTCCACGAAAGATTATTTTTAATTTTTCTGACAAGTTTTGTGTGTGTATTAGAATTAATTCTGTTTACTTGCTTTGTATTCCTTCTATTTTTGTTGATGAATTTAGTGTACGGTTTAGAGATAGGGGGTTTTTACGCCACATGGCTTTTACCCATAACATTTCAATAAGGTGTTTAATCAGTTGGAATTATATAAATAAATAAATGAATAAATAAATAAATAAGAGTCAATGTCAGTCAAGGGGATTTCCCCCCCTTGCCTATCCTGCATGGGGTAGTATGACAAAGGGTTATGTGCCTGATCGGATACTACCGTTCAAATGCCCTCCGCTCGTTTTCAATCTTGTATCTTTCAATTTCAAAGCCTGCCGTTGCCCTATGCGGAACTATCAATACACTTTCTTTTCATGTCTATTCGTTCTAGCAATAAAATTACTCTCTACTCCTAGCGCTTCGCATGGAGATGAGAAATTATCTGCTTTTGCAAACTTCATCATAGTATCCTCCATTCAATATCCAACCACCCCCAGCGCCTTTCCCGACAGACACACGAATCCCGTCCACAATGCGCAGACCTCCCCAGCGCCGTGCACTAATAACTTGACTGGTCGAGTAATTAATACACGACACTGAAGAAACACGCGTATCCGTCAAGACAAGCAATAAAGGTAGTCGGAATCAAATGGCAGGCAATCCACCAAACAGCTCACACTCTCTAGAATTCAGTTTTATTGTTTTTTCCGTGCTCAAATGATCACTCGCGCCGCCGAACAACAGATAACCGAAATTAAAATAATGCCCTATAACCGATATCAAAGCAGCTAGCAACAAGGCATCGACACCATGGTGATACGACAAATATGGTAAACTAAGAGTATGGATGTTTTAATTATTTACCGTTTATCTCCCCAAGCAGCAGTTTTTTATCTTTTTCTGTACTGACTCGATCACTCGCGGCGCCTAAAAAAAAAACAAAACACCGAAAACTATAGATAACGCGCCAAACCCTATAAGAAAATTGTAAATAAGAAAGAATCAACGCAACTATTCACATTAGATGCCCGAAGCACTCTTCTTCCGTAAACTTTGAATATGTACAACTAGACACCCAGATTTTCCAACAGAAACCTGCGAAATTCCACCGAACTCTCAACAGCCGAACGCTCGGCAACCCCACCTTAAAGGGCCCGGCGAAACTTCACAGTTATCTGTAAAAAATTTACCGCTTTTCGGTCAAATCCCACCGAAATCCGCCAAACCGGACTACCGAAAGCTCAGCTGCCGAGAACCCGGCAAAAAATCCACAGACCTCTGCAAAAAAAAAATCCGAGTGTGCACATTCTACAAACAACTCTACTACTGGAACTCGCATCTGCAACAAGCACGTTGAGCGTTCCAAAGAGCAATCTAAACCGTAAATTACGATTCAAGGATTTTGTGGATTTAGCGTCCCTGGAAGCATCTCGTGCCTTCTGGCAACTTTACGCTTCTATTGATTTCTAAGCTCATCATTTTCGCACCACCCGGGGGAGACTGGGTCCTAAACTCAATGATTTCATTATCTCCTATCCGCTCAACCAATCGCAATGTTTTGTGATATAGTGGACGGATTATTATAATTTGAGATAGCTCTAGTCTTCCAAAATTGGCCGATCGACAGGCAATCAGTGGAGACCCACCTGGTACCTCACATCAAGATGCTTAGATGGCGGACCGAAAGATTTGATAAGCTACCTCCCCCATGAACGATCTATCACGTAAGTAATAAAAAAAAACCCAATGTTATGTGAGGAAATTTGTGACATTGAAAGACTAGAAGGGCACAACTAATATCGCTTAAGTATGGCAAAATTGTTATTTGATTCTAACGAAAACAAACATTACCCACTTTATTTCACATTCCTTTGAGATGATTGATGCTTTGAGATGATATATGGTGGTATAAACGTGAATGTGGCCGAAACGAGATTCGTAATTCACATAATTATATTTTTGCTATATTCCCGGAAAGCGCCTCCTGATTGCAAAAAAGAAAAAAAAAATCAGCAGTAATTGGATCGCAAAACCTTTCATCTCGCCAATAAATTAACTAATCCGGTGCAGTCGTTTATTTTGATAGTTCTCGTGTTCCCGACTGAACACAGCTGATTTTTTTTTCTTCAGAATGACACTTTTCTTTTCTACACATCAAACTATATCTAAAAGTGTAGACTAGTGTCAAGTTGGATGGAATATTATGATTATCGAATGGTACTATTGATACTAATTATTGTTAGAAATTATCAGCCAGGATCTTGACGACAAGCAGTGAAGCTGGAATTCCTGGAAACTAATTTGTGTTTAATGGCGATTCTATGCAGCTTCAGAATAGTCTCAGCTGAATACGAAGAGCTTGGTAAGAAAAACTTCTTTGTATTTCAATAGCTCATGCAAACTTTCACGTGAATGTTGTGCTTCAGCAGGTTTCAGTAGGGAGCTCAACAACCATCAAGATAGTACGGGACATATATCAACACTTAGAATAAACGACTTCACCAGAAACTATAACAACATGCAAATTTCATTTCATGTTATTTATCAACTGATTTGGAGTCCATTGCGCGCATTCCGTTAATCAAACCTGAAATTTTAGATCACAATTATTTCTCTGCAAAATCGAAACACAACAAGAAATGTTGCACTTGATCCCAAACGTCATCCCAACAAATCCACGCATGCTAAGATTAAAACGCCCGAAATTATCACCTTTTCCCGTCTGCGCATGACCCTTGCGACGGACCCATAGCAACGCCATCACAACAGAATTTTCATCTATATAAACAACACTCAGCCCAACAACCGCAAGGATTCCAGTTTTACCAAGCGACACGATCGGTCGTGTTTTTCGCTCCCTCGCAGTAAAAGTTTTTTCTCCCGTTTTTCCCCTCGCCCGCTTTCTCGCGATTGCGTGTTCGGTTCGCGAAATATCACCTGCGCTTGCTCATCTTTTGGTGGTGGCAAGACAAAAGCAAGCGCTGCAAAGTTCACCAAGTTTTTTCGCTCGACCTGTTGCCGTGGCAATGGGTCGAAAAAATCAACACGTGGTGACATCCACGCCAGTGGCATCAGCTCCTGACGCCATTCCGAAACCTAGCAGCTCCAAGCGGCTGCGCCAAGACGATGCCGATCCAGCGGATCCTAACGCTCGACTATTAGCGAGCAACAAATTTTCCATGCTCCCGGTACAGGAGGTGCCAAAGAAGGTAAAAGTCCCCCCGCTCTTCACCACATCAAAGGACGTCGCTGCTCTCAGGGCTGAGCTTGCAGCAATCAAAAATCAACCGCTTTTCAAGCTGTGCAGTACCGGCACAAAGATCATGTGCTCGACGGAGACTGACTACCGTGCTGTTGGTGCTCACCTGGTCACCAAGAAACATGAGTTTTACACTCACGACGCACCAGGAAACAAGCCGCTGAAGGTGATTCTGCGTGGCCTTCCGGAATGCACCCCGGAGGCAATCATTGCTGAGCTGCAAGCGGCGGCTCTGAAACCAGTGAAAGTGTTCCCGATCAGACGTCAACAACAGGGAAATCATCGAGACCAACTCTATCTGGTCCATCTGGAGAAGGGTTCCGTCACGATGGCGGACCTGTTGAAAATACGGGCACTTTTCAACGTGATTGTCGAGTGGGACCGGTATCGCCCGAGGAAGCACGACGTGACGCAGTGTGGCAACTGCCTTGTGTTTGGCCACGGAACTCGAAATTGCCACATGAAACCACGTTGCGGCAAGTGTGCCGGAGCACACACTACCATGGATTGTGCCCCAATGGATGAAGGAACACCACCAAAGTGCGCCAACTGCGGCGCAAATCATGAAGGTAACAACCGAACTTGTCCCATGCGTGCAGAGTTTCTGGCGATCCGCAAACAGGCGTCCACTAAGTCCCGGGCTGGGCAACGCCGTCCGCCACCTCGACTGGATGAAGAAAATTTCCCGACGCTCCGGTACCAGGTGCCAAACCTACCGCCGATCCCATTAAATCACCGCCAAGCAAACCGCCCGTCAGCTTCCGTTCATCATCGTTTCGCCGCAGCCGCCGCCGCCCCCAACCCGACTCCTCCTCCAGGCTGGGGCAATCCGAATCGCAATACCTCCACGCAATCACCCGTCGATGGTCAGCTCTACGACTCGGAGCAAATGGTCGAGTTCGTGCAAGAGCTCTATCGGCAACTACGTTCCTGCCGCTCCAAGCAGGAACAGCTCAAAGCCGCCACAGCCGTGACGATGACGTTCATCTTCAAGTATGGACCGTAAACGCACCATCAACATTCTTAATTGGAATGCTTGTTCCATCCGGAACAAAACCGTGGAGCTCGGTGACTTCCTTAACAGGAAGGCCATCGACATCGCCATCATCACCGAGACACACCTCAAACCGGAAATCAGCATATTCATTCCTGGATACCGGATTGTGCGACTTGATCGTAGCGGCTCTAGTGGAGGAGGAGTTGCGATCGCCCTGCGCTACAACATCAACTGCCATCTGCTTCCGAGCTTCCAGCTGCAGTCTATCGAAGCCATCGGAGTTGAGGTCGAATCTGCCGTCGGCCCTATCAGCATCATCGCGGCCTATTGTCCAAAGCAAGCCAGCACCGCCAATGGAACAACAACGGTGCTACGAAACGACATCCGTAAACTAACACGCAGACAAGGACAGTTTATCATCGCCGGTGACCTAAACGCGAAACACGAAACCTGGGGAACACCCGGCGGAACCGGAACGGAATAGTACTGCAGGAAGACCTGGAAGAGGGACATTACACCGTCCTGGGCCCGGATACTCCCACCCGGTTGAGCCGATCCGGGGTCCATTCGACAATCGACATCTTCCTCACCAACATGGGGAACAACATCGCCCAGCCGATCGTACACCAGGAGCTCAGCTCGGACCACTATCCGGTGGTGGCCGAAGTTGGCTCCTCGGTCAACCGGCATCGTATCACCAGACGGAACTACCATCGCGCCAGTTGGGAGAGGTTCCGACAACACGTGGATGACAATATCGATTTCGACATGCGCCTTGATTCGGTTGATGACATCGAACGACAGCTGCAGAGCATCGAGCAAGCGATCTCCCAGGCCCGGGAGCAACATGTACCGGTGATAGATCAGGTTAGTGACTCTGTACCCATTGATAGACCCACTAAAGATTTAATACAATTGCGAAACGCCATTCGAAGGCAATACCAGCGAACTGGTTTGCCAACGCTCAAACGTCACTGTAATCGAGTGACCAAAATTATCACGGCCAGAATGGTGGACCTTCGAAATAATGATTTCGCTGACAAAATTCGCTCTCTCCCAGATTGTGCTAAGCCGTTCTGGAAGATGACAAAAATTTTAAAAACTAAGCCTAGGCCCATTCCACCGTTGATCCCACTAGACGTCAATGACTCTAGGGATCGGTTGATAACACCTGCAGAGAAGGCTGATGAGATAAGTCAACACTTCGTCAGCTCCCATAATCTCGGTCAAAACATCGTCAGTCCACACGAAGCTACCGTTAGCGCGCTTATAACTAACATCGACCAAAGTCCTAACGACTTCTCCGAAGATTTAAAGATCTCAGCTGACGAATTGTTGACTTATATCAAGACCTCTAAGAACATGAAGGCCCCCGGTTTCGACAATATTTATAACTTGGAGCTCAAGCAATTGAGCCCCCAGTTCTACAACCATCTGGCGGTGGTGTTTAACCAATGCCTCCGTCTTGGCTACTTCCCATCGTGCTGGAAGTCAGCCAAAGTCATCCCGATTCGGAAACCTGGGAAAGATCCTTCATGTTCCAGAAGCTACAGACCAATCAGCCTTCTCTCAGGTCTATCTAAACTGTTTGAGAAAGCGATCTACCGTCGGCTTCTAACATCTGCTGACGAGCTCAATATCCTGTTGGATGAGCAGTTCGGTTTCCGGCATGGTCGCTCTACAGTCCATCAACTTAATCGAGTCATGAACATCCTCAGGCGGAACAAGTCTGTTTCGAAAACATCCGCTATGGCCCTTCTCGATATCGAGAAGGCCTTCGATAATGTGTGGCATGATGGCTTGGTGTACAAGCTCAAGCGATACAATCTTCCAATCTTCCTGGTGAAGATTATTAAAAATTATCTCTCTGACAGGACATTCCGTGTTTCATTGCATGGTGCAGTTTCCGGTAGTCAGGAGATCTCCGCCGGTGTTCCGCAGGGAAGTATATTAGGTCCACTTCTGTTCAATCTATTCACCTCGGATATACCCCCGCTCCCTGAAAATGGATCTCTGTCGTTGTTCGCCGATGATACCGCAGTCGTCCACAATGGTAGGGTAATAAGAGCGCTTGCCGCGAAACTGCAGCGAAGCCTGAATGTTCTGTCAGAATACTTCACTGAATGGAAGATTTGTATCAACGCAACGAAAACCCAGGTCATCCTGTTTCCACATTCAAATTCTCCCAGACTTGTCCCGCCTGAGGGTTGTAAAATAAGCCTGAACAACACAACGGTGGAATGGACCAAATCAGCTGTCTATCTTGGTGTCACTCTAGACAACAAGCTTATTTTTAGGGATCAGGTTGACAAAACTGTCACAAAATGTAATACTCTGTTGAAACTACTGTACCCATTGATCAACAGAAGGTCTACATTATCCCTTAAAAATAAGCTTGCTGTCTACAAGCAAATTATACTTCCGGTCATCGAGTATGCAATGCCAATCTGGGAGAGTTGTGCAAAAACACATCTCCTGAAACTTCAGAGAGTACAAAACAAGTTCCTCAGGATGATAATGAACACCCCTCCGAGGACAAGAACATCTGAGGTCCACCGTCTGGCCGAGATAAAAATGCTTGACGATCGCTTTAGTGAGTCTATCAATCGGTACAGGGCACGCTGCCTGACATCGGATCACCAGATCATCCGGAATCTGGTTCCCCACCCCTAGGATTTTCAAATTGTAGTTTTAGTTGTAGATTAGGTAGGTTATCAAATTTTAACAAACAATGCCCCAAGGGCTGAACAGAAAAAAAAAAAATTTTAAAACACAAAACACACTTAACACATAAAACACATAAAACATTAATCAAAGCTGAAGAGCCCATTGGGCTAAAACTCTTAAAAAATTATAAAATAGTATGTATGACAAAGAATTGAAATAAAAAACAAATTAAGTAAGTAAGTAACAACCGCAAGGAGGCTTCTGAGTATTTGTGACGAACAGACGTCCTTTTGCGTGCTCTCCCTTTTTGCGATTGGAATGTTTGCTCCGCCGAAAAATGGTCGAAATGCTGGACGTTCTGGTTTCTGTCGGAGTGAAAGGCCGATGACTTTGCCAAGTTTCATGCGTTCTGACCCTGATGGTAAGCTTGCGACTTTGTATAAGCGAGTCAAGACAGCTTCTGCAAAGTCCAAGTTACCAGCAGGGAAGAACCGTCATGAGTTGGTAAAATCAGGACCGGTCACCGACGAGTATGCGAACGTTAAGCCAAAGATTTCGACCTTTCGGCGACCTTCGGACAAATCGACTGGGAAACAGTGGACTGGTGGGGATATTTGGATTGGGAATGAGCGACCGGAACTTTGTTGTGGAAATGCTCAGATTGCCTCAATATCGGGTTATGGTAAGGAAGAGTTGGGAGATGTTTGTGGAGGAGTAGGGATTAAGGAACTAGTAGGAGATGAGGTAGGTTATGAATTAGATTTTCCAAGTTCTTTTGTTTCTTCTAGGTCTAGTGTAGATGAGTTGCAGTCAGTTTGGACAAGGGGGATAGATGAGATTCAAAATTGTCAAACAACAACAGCAGTTTTTGAATGTTTTGCCAGAACTTACCGGGATGTTTTGGAACGGGTGAATTTTGCGCCGAAGATTGTAAACTGTTCTACCCAGACAGTAACTCCCAAATTGCAGCGTATTCAGATGAATTATATTTACGCTGGTCCTTGGGAGAGCTGTACTTGGCGTCAAAATAGAGGTATGCAAACTGAGGATACAAATTTGACGTTTTTGAAACAGCCTGCTTTGGCGCAGCAGAAAAATTCCAGTGAATTGAAAACAAATCGGGGTAGGAAACCTTTTGGATGGAAACACTTTTTCTTGATGTTTTTTGTTTCAGCCCTGATCCTCAGTTTGATGGAAATTCTAAATCAGTTTTAGCAGTTTGGAGTTGGTTTTGATTGATTGGATCGAGCTGAATGTTGGTCCAATGATTTTCATCAAAATTCATTAGCTTCTCCGAGGATTTCTGAATAGAATTGCTGTTGTAGCCGGGTACGAGCGAATATTTCGAGCTACCACCATTTCTATGATGATTTTTCTTGGAACCCATTAAGACTTGATAGGGACCTTTTGGTGAATAAAATTCGTTTAGGGACCCTGCTTGGATGGTTAAAACCAATTCTACCAGATTGGGAGAGCCTCCAAGCAAACCAATCGATATGGCGTAATTGCTTGTATCGAAGATTTGTTTCGCTTTTGAATTTCGATGGACCAATACTTTTAGCTCGATAGTAAGATTTCGGTTCATTAAGATTTAATTATAAGAAATAGATTAAGGTTTATATATAAGAAATAGATTGAATAGAAAAGAAAGATGGGGGAAAACTGATTAGATTAATAGGAGATAGGACAGGAGCACATATGTGATTGGCAGGGAATGAGGTGGGAGTTTAAATGTAGTAAAAAGCAACCTTTATTGATAATTTTGATCGAAACTGATTGAATTGAAGATCAGTTTTGTTTGAAATTAGTAATGGAGGTGACTTTTTAGTACATTTAACGGGGCTTCTCACATATGTGCTTCTTTTTTGATGTATTTCAGATCGTATTTTAATCTGATGTTCTCTTTTATTAGTACGTTTGTTTGAATGAACAGATAAAAAGAAACATTGAATTTTCTGCGTTATCTAATGCACATAAAGGAAATGCTAGATTTGCCAGAAAATAATGGGATATTTCATGTAAATTTAAGCCAGATAACGCCTGAACCCAGCCTGTTGTATGAAAGATTGCCAATATTGTTGTATGGCACATGACAAGTTGCAAGCAATTTCGTTGTTTACGCCTCCTTTAGCTTGGATTTAAACGAGGGGATATTTTACACGCTTGTTAAAATTAATTATTTTTTTCTGTGTGGTTTAAGTTTAAAACGCGTGTTTTATAACAAATACAAAAATTTGAAGTTCAAACCTCTTCCCTTTTTTTTTAACTTTTTTGATTGGGTTTATTTATTTTAAACAACAGAAAAATTTGTTTCTGAGACCAGAATGCAATATTCTCGTAATAAAATGTATATAATGAAACAAATCAAAGCTAGGAGAGCACATATGTTATAGGCAAGGTTTGTTCAAGGATACTCGAGTATTGATTATACTTTCTAGGAGATATTTTCGATAATGGAATAAATGTTCAGAGGAACAAGATATGTTTCATAGGATGGAAGCATGGTTACAAAATACTCAGTAAAAATGCAAATAAAGCTTATTGGGTTTGGTGATACTCTGTTACATGATTTTGTTTTGTTTCCTTTGTGACGATTATGTGATGAATGTTTGAAGTGATTCTGTTGATAGTTGATTGTCAGTATTTATACGCAAAGCTACTAACCCAAGTATCAATAAGCAGGGTGGGCACGCAATCTTAATTTTAAAGTTCCCTCATTTTTCCCGATTTTTTCCCTCATTTTTGACTGTTTTTCCCGACTGGGAAAATAACTTAATATAAATTGGATTAAAAGATAATTTTCTCAGGAAATCGTTCAGATTGAACATTATGGGTTCTTTCATTTAGGCATAATGACGAATAGTAGCCGCAAATCGGTCTTCTTGCATATTCCGTACCCTGCTTTGGACGAGAACAAAGTTTGTTGAATCATAAATAATGAAGAAAACAAGTTAAGCACTCGAGGTTTTCGACTACAAAATTATGCACGTGCGTTATGTGCATATTGTATCAATGACTTCGTGATTTCAACGTCGTTGATAGTTCGTAGACAGTTCTCTGACACTGTTCTTTTCTCTGGAATTTGACGAGCAACGTCTTTGAAGACGATATTGAACACAGCTGCAATTTTCATTGAAGACCATTAATTATGTCACCAGTAAGGGAGGGTTTGGAAAACGTGACGATCCATACAAAAAAATTTGGTTGTCCATACAAAAAACGACAAGGGGGGGTTAAAAAAGTCAATTTTTGCGTGACGTAATAATGAACGTTCCCTTAACTTTGTGAGCAACTGCAGCGCCCAGATTGTCTTTATCTACGAACGGTTCCAGACACAGCTCCAGACGCTTTTTAGCTATGTCCATGAAGTGAGTTATAACACCAGGGTTAATGCAGATGACTTAACGGGTATGTCTCCAGACTGATCAAAAGATAGACAGTTGTTGCGGAATGCTAAAAAGTCTTTCTCAGAAATTTTCGCAAATTCTTTCGCTTTCTTGATTTTCATATCTAGTTATCAACAGACTAATTTGGTGTCGAAATACAAATAGTCTATCTTAACGCTAACAAAAACTGCCTTCTTGTATAGTCTTGCGACATATTAAAACAAAAAACAAACCCCTGTGTGGAAATCTAAGGAGGGAGATGTTTCGTAAGACACGGCTACGAACCTCGACTGGAATATTGGCGAGCAGTGAAAATTAGTCTATTCGATAAAACAGTAAATCAGCAACGATTAGTGCCTTCGAAGCTTCACGACGAATTTGAAGAGTGTCGAAATGAATCATAAGGCAGCGACTCTCGTAACTTGGAAGGGTGAAAGGGTGAAAAGGTACCTCCGAGGCAGTATACGAAAAGCGTATCGGATGAAACGTCTTTGAATTGACTCAATAGTTTCCACGCCATTTTGGAAATGAGGTTTCCAGACCGGGTAAGCATATTTCAAGGTGGACCTGACTGGTGGAATGACTTACGGCAGTACACGTCTGGAAATTTTTCAGCCACACGAAAAATGAAGCCGGAATTTCGGGAAGCTTTCATTATGATGTAGGACATGTACGTGATTTTATCGGTGACCAAGGTTCTTCAGTCTCTTTGCAGAGGCGTTACAACCAAGGAATAACCGAAGATAATAGGAAACGCTTTCCAAGAAAAACTAACAACGGTATACTTTCCCGGATTTAGGAACATACAGTTCACCTTGCACCACCTTTTACTGTCTCTAAATCTTCCTGCAACTGTAAAGCGTCTCGTAACGAATTCACACGAACGTAAATGTTGAGGTTGTCAGTCAAGCTTAGCCTGTGGGATTTTAGCAACCGTTGGACATCGTTGAAATACAAGAGAAAAATCAGCTTTGGTATCAGCATCTTATCGTCTATCGGAATACCGACGAAAAGCTTCGACGAAAATGGGGTCGACTTTAAGGTAACTGACACAATAGGTTTCTGTCCTCTGTAGTGACAAATATTTGTCTATTATACAAATGGACTTTATGGTATTTTATTAGATTCGGCTGTAAAGCGAACTACTCGTTTTAGTGGTTGAAACAGAAGTGAAGTTTTTATTTGCTATATAGTTACATATGGGTGCTATGATTAATCACTCGGTCTGAACGCCTACTATTTCTAACACTCCTCCTCGATCAGATCCGTGCGAATTCCTAGATCATAGCGTAGTTTTTCTAATCGAATCCGTTGAAGTGGCTTTGTCAGAACGTCGGCCAACATGGATTCTGTTGGGCAATACTCCATCCTAATGATGCCCTTTTTTGTAAGTCACGAACGAAGAAGAACTTAGTGTCGATGTGTTTGCTGCGTCGTTCGATTCGGTCGCCCTCTACCAACTTGATGCAGATTTGGTTGTCCTCAAATATGGTGATGGGACATTCGATGTCTTCGCCAATTTCCTTCACCAATCGTTTGATCCAGACGAGCTCCTGGCAGCCCTCTGCGAGCGCCACGAATTCTGCTTCGGTCGAGCTCAATGCAACGCACGTTTGCTTGCGTGAAACCCACGCAATTGGTCCACCACCGAACATAATGAGGATGCCGGAGTTTGACTTCCTATCGCGCGAATCTCCGGCCCAATCTGCATCAACGAACATCTCCAATCCATTGGTTGATGTACCTATCTGGAGCTTATGGTTGCTGGTGGCATTTAGGTAGCGCATAATCCTCTTGGCTTCGGTCCAATCCTGGGTGTTAGGGCAACTGGACTTTTGTGCCAAAATTGAAACACTAACCGCAATGTCGGGTCTTGAGTGTACTGCTACGTACAGGAGACCCCCGATCAGACTCAGGTAATTGTGGTTTCCGGGTAGCTGATCCCTCTCCTCCTTTGGCTCGTGATCGGTGGTTCTTCATCATCAGGCTCGTTTGGTGCTTCCGGTCTTGTTTCTGGAACGTCGTCTTGAAGCTGACCGAGGAAATCCAGGCTCACAAAATTTCGAGTTATTTCTGATCACTGTTTGTAGCTGGGGTTTGCGCATCAGCTTGGATCAACTCGTTTAGGAAAATCACATCTCGGCTCTTGAAGACATTCTTTTTCACCGGGTCATACAGACGGTAGGCCTTGCTCTGCTCATCGAAACCGACTAGGATGCATTCCTTCGATTTGACGTCCCACTTCTTCCGTTTTTGTTTCGGAATGTGTGACATCGCCTTTGTGCCGAAAACTCGCACATGGGCCGGACCAGGCTTCCTCTGGCGTCAATTTGTGACCTTTTTTTTTTTTATTTATTTGTCGTCAATCATTTCGTAGACCTTGTTACATTTTGCTTAACTTCTAAGAGTTTGTAGGGAACTTTTGTAGGGGAACGGTTGATGACGTATGTCGCAGCTGCTACCGCTTCCGCCCAGAATGGCTTCGGTAACTTCGCCTCGAACAGCATGCATCTAGCTCGTTCAACGATAGTCCTGTTTACACGCTCAGCCAGCCCATTTTGCTCGGGAGTGTACTCGGTTGATGTTTGGTGCACAATTCCTGCGTCAATAAGGCGTTTCTGAAACGATCGGTTAGTGTATTCCTTACCGTTGTCGCTGCGAAGAGCTTTCAGCTTGAATCCGGTTTGTTTCTCAGCTAGGGCTCGGAACTGGTCGAATGCATGAAGGACCTCCGCTTCTGATTTCGTTTCCAGGAAAAAAACAAAAATCCGCCGAGTCCAGTCGTCCACAAACGTAACGTAATACCGGCTTCCTCCAATCGATTTTTCTTCCATTGGTCCGCATATATCCGTGTTTACAAGCTCCAGGACACCACTGGCTCGATTGCCGCTCTTCGGAAATGGTAGACGGGTTTGCTTACCGATGGCACATACCGAACAGTTTTCCATCTTTGATTCCTTGAACTGCATCCCAGTGACTAGGCCGTTCTTCAGTAGCTTCAGATTATGGATGTTCAGATGGCCCAACCTCCTGTGCCATACGTTCAAATCTGCTGAGGTCGAGGCAAGCGATAATGCCTTTTGTTTGTCAGACTCTTCGAACCGGAACAATCCATGCTTCACATCGTGGATCCCTGTTGCTATCAGCTCACCATCCGGATCGATTACTTTCACGCCTTCGTTGCTGAAGCGTACCGTGACCACGGCGAACAATTTGACTCACCGACAAGATTGTTGGACATTGTTGGAATGAACTTGACGCCGTCACATCGATGGGGACTCTCAGACAGCATTTAGCTGAAAGCTTGACGACACCCGTTGCAACATTTTCATCATCTGCTTGTCGGCTGCCATAACAACGCCACTCGCCGGTTGCCCTCGTGTAGCAGGCTTCGATCCTTGGTGAAATGGTCTGATGCACCGGAGTCAAACACCCAACAGTCGTTACTATGGTTTTCGTTGGTTGTTAGGACTGTGGAAAACGCTGATCCTTTTTTCGTCTCGTTTTTCACTTGACATTCCCTAGCAATGTGTCCGTATCGATGGCAACGCTTACATTTTGGACCTCTCGGCTGCTCAGCTGACCGGTTTTCGGTTACGCGTTGCTTTGGTTTCGATGGAAACGATTTTCTTCCAACAAACGCCGTTTTGTCCTGGAAAAATTGGACTTCCTGGAGTAGTTTTGTCTTGATGCTGTCGCCGGTGATGGGAGTGCCGGAATTTTCCAGCGCCATGATCATTGGTTTATACTTCTACGGAAGCCCCGCAAGCAGCAGGGAACCGATCCACTCTTCGGAAATGTCGAAACCAACACCCTGAAGATTATGGGAGGTAGAAATTATCTCCGTCACATACCTTTCCACGGTTTCGCATGACGAAAGGGTCGTGGTTATGAGCTTCCTGAGCAGTCCCACCCGGCGGGTTAGTCCGGTGTCTTCAAAAGCTGCTTCAAGCTTCGCCCATACCTCACGGCCGTCTTCGCGTTCTTCACGTGGATGAGTTGATGGGGTCCAAAAGCAAAATAATTTTCGCTCGTGCTCTTCTGCACTTCCGCTCGTCCACCGCTGGCAGCGTCCCATCCGCGTTCGGAATTGGCTTTACAGTTTCCCACAGCTCCTCCAGTTCGAGGTACGTCTCCACCGCGAATCTCCAGGTTGACCAATTTTCTCGACCGCAGAGGCGTTCGATCGGCGGTAGACTTGAATTCTGCTGGGGGATCTGCTGCTGGCTCGCTTGGCCATTACCAGCTCCGGTATACATCTTAATTTATCTTCTAGATTCTGGGTCCATAACCTATTAGATTCGGCTGTAAAGCGAACTACTCGTTTTAGTGGTTGAAACAGAAGTGAAGTTTTTATTTGCTATACAGTTACATATGGGTGCTATGATTAATCACTCGGTCTGAACGCCTACTATTTCTAACGTATTTTAAAAATGACACAGTGCTATCAACCCAGGTTAGCGGAACTCGTGTAGCATATGAAAAGAAAAAAATCTTGTAAAAAATTTCCAAAGACAACCTTTGGACTAAAATTTACAGTAATGCCTACGTTGGCGAGGCTTCCGTCATAAGGATCACCCAAGAAGTTCCAGTCAAGTGGAATAAAAACAAAAGTACGTCATGTGCATAACCTCACTTGTCACAGCCGTCAGATCTTCTTAGCGGTACGGTTTGAAACACGCTGAACAAAGCCAGCAGAAAATGATTCACATGCCAACATGTTTTTCTTAGCCCCCCAAGTTTCGTGAAACATTGAGATGAAATAAAAATGCTAAACGTTCTATCTAATTATGAATCAGTGTATGATGTTAATTCCAATTGCTCAAATACATATACATGGCCCACTTAGTAATAGAACAAACTCTTTTGTTTATTATAGCGCTCCTAGTGGATGTTTTTTCATATAACTTTTTTTCAGTGAATAAAACGCTCTCGTTTGAAGACAGTCACCATGCAAGATAAGCGTAGAAAAAAATCGTGCAAAGTCACCTGGAAAATCCATAGTCGGCCGCGTCCAAGCTGACTATAGTGTTGAAATTTTCCTAGAAACACAGATTTCTCAAGGAGAATACCGTAACTAGAACCGATGCTCGGAAACTGTATGACAACGATAAAGAATCAAGATGCAAACATTTTCTTATCTCGTTGTGCGTAGCTTCCACCAAAGATTTATCAGATAACAGTATGCAACGAGTTGAGGCAACAGTTTTACATTCCGAGAAGGCGAATAGTAGTACGGAGCATGTGTCTCAGCTGTCAGTACTGCAAGATAAAGAAGGCAGCTCCTGATGGGACGATTGCCAAAGGTTCGACTAAAAACGTTCATCCGGGCCCTTTGAAGTGAAAGTCGGTCGCAGTCTGGTGAAATGGTTTGTTCACTTGTCTTACTGTTCGAGCAATTCATTCGGAGCTGACATACAGTCTGTCGACGAAGACTTGCATGATGGCGTTCAGGAGATTTTTCAGTCGACGGGGTGCTCCGTTCGAGGTATTTCCGGATAACGGCACCAACTTTATGGGTGCTAGTCGTCTGCTGTCAGAACGTACCCGCTGCTCCTCCCATGGGGGGACCATGGGACAGAATGGTGAAGTCCGTGAAAATGGCAATGAAAGCAGTGGCAGATACATGCATCATCCCAGCGATGAAGTATTGGAAGCAATAATGCTAGAAGCGGAAGGAATAGTTAATAGTCGTCCTCTGACTCCTAATCACCTCCTACTGTACGGATCCAGCGGAGTAAAACAGCCTACAGTGGATCAATCTACCAATCGAAACTTTTTGCGTGACAGTTAGACGATTACAAGGAACATTGTAGGCGAATTTTGGCGCAGATGGGTGCGGGAATACCTGCCGATATTCACAAGACGAACGAAATGGTTCGAAAATGTCAAGCCTTGGACTAAGCCGTAGTGATTAACAAGAATGCGCGGAACAGCTGGAAAAGAGAACGTATCCTATAGGTTTTTTCGGACTAGTTAGGCCAAACACGACGTGCGAAGGTACAGACAGCTCGAGAAGTGTTCACCAGACCTGCAGTCAAGTTGGCTGTTCTAGATGTTCTAGATGATTCTAAAAACAAAACTATCACCTATTAAACGCATCTGTCATCCAAACTCATTGTCTTCTTTCAATATGCATACATAAAAGTTTATCAAATGATAACACATAGTAAAATAGTATAGGTTAAATTCATAATATCCATCAAGTTCTCCCACTCGCTAATAAATGACACTCTTCCATAAATATCCTTATTCGGTTTTATAAATAAAATGTCCTCCAAAACTTCTTGTCCGATTCCGCACAGTAAGGTCACCAGACTTGTACCCTTAATTAAAAATAGCGCACAAGTGTTCCGACTTAGGTAAGGCAATCAAAATCTAATCTGATACAACACGGATCAACACAGATAAAATTTTAATACCGTCACTGCCTGACTAATCGGAGTTTAATTCGAGGATATTACCGGTTTGTGTTTACAGCCAATAGAGTATGCCTTTAAAAGGACCCATTTACGCATCTAATGGGCTCAGTTTCTCGTTTTGATTACGCTACCTTACCAATCTGACCATGGCCTGTGTGGCCTCTGCTGTACACAGAAGTTGTCTCCATTGTAATCGGCGTTGCGCGTCTCTTCTTCTTGTGCCCGTCGGTTCGTTTTTGAGAACCATTTTAACAGGGCTATCGTCCGACATTCTTACGACATGCCCAGCCCATCGTAGTTGACCAATTTTAGCGATGTGCACTATGAGAAGCTTCTACCAACAACTGATGCAATTCGTGGTTCCTTCGCCTACTCCACGTTCCGTCTTCCATCTGCACTCCACCGTAGATCGTACGCAGCAACTTCCGTTCAAAGACACCAAGGGCGCGTTGGTGCTCCACTAGCAATGTCCTTCGTGGCCGTAGAGAACCACCGGTCTAATTAATGTCTTGTAGATGGTCAACTTTGCAGTTCGGCGAACTTTGTTCGATCTTAGCGTCCTTCAGAGTCCAAAGTAGGCACAGTTGCCAGCCATAATGCGCCTTTGTATCTCTTTGCTGGTGTCGTTTCAGCAGTCACCAATGAGCCCAGATACAAGAATTCGTCTACTATCTCGATTTCATCACCGTCGATCTGAACTCGTGGTAGGGGCTAACATTGTTTTTTCGTGAGCCTCTTCCCTTAATGTATTTTGTTTTCAGCCCTCTCCGAGATTCGAAGGGACTCGAGTGTCCCTGATACTCGGACGACACACATCACTCGATCCATCGTTGCTTTGACCAACCGCGTCAGTTTTTCCGGAAATCTATATTCGTGCCTAATCTGCCATAGCTAGTCACGATCGATTGTATCATAAGCTGATTTAAAATCGATGAAAAGCTGATGTGTGAGGACACCATGTATCCATTGGCATTAGTCCCAGCAGACTGTTTGCACCGGTATAAGGCGGCGACTTGGCATTGGGAGAGTAACTTGTAGGCGGTACTCGGAAGCGTGATTGCACGATAATTGTGGCAATCCAGTTTGTCGACGGGAAATACTATTCCTTCCATCCCACCACCGATAAACATTCCTCCTTCCAAATCTTGGAAATTACCCACCGTATTTTAATAGCTCGCTTGGGAGGTGGTCAACTAGAGCAGCTTTGCTCATGCGAGAATGTTGTCTTCCAGGTCTCTGAACATATCGACTTGAAGTACGTAGCCTTTGCGCGAGCTGTTCAATTTCTCGTAGAATTTGCGTTATCACGTACAGGGAAACAGAAGAATAGAATTTTGACTGTCCCGTGCCTGTCTATACCGTTCCACATTCGCTCTCGTACGGTGTTGCAGCATTCTCGCCAGTGCTGCATTCTTCTCCTCTACTAACTGCTTGCATTCGCCATCAAACCAGTCATTTTTCTATTCAGTGCAGAAGTACCTTGTGTCACTATTGCAGTGTTACCAATGGCGGTACGAATATCTCTCCAGCCATCCTCAAGATTAGCTGCGCAAAGCAGCTCTTCCGTTAGTAGGGCTGCTTCTAGCTGTTGCGCGTATTCCTGGGCAACTCCAGTTTCCCGTAGTAACTCAATGTTTGGTCGTGGCGTCCGAATTCGACGCGTATAGTTCACCGTCGAGAGTTTTGAGCGCATACATACTGCAACTAAGTATTGGTCCAAGTCTATATTCGCGTTGCGATAAGTGCGAACATTGATGATGTCGGAGAAGATTTTCGCTTAGACGGCAGGCCACAAAGTTCAGGCATCGTTGGCCGTTATTGATCGATACGTTATGGCCGTTATTGACTGTTAGGCCCTATTACCGATCTGTACATTGCCTCCCATCCTACCTGAGCGTTCATGCCACCAATGACGACTTTAACGTCCCGGTGAGGGCAGCATACATGCACGTACTCTAGCTGCACGTAGAACGCGCTCAGCTTGCACATTCTCGCATTGATCGGCAACCATCCAAACACGCGTTGACGCATTTTGCCCAGCACAACAAAGCCTCGTTTGTGGTACCAAAGCTCCACACCTTTTACATACCTTTTGCAGTGCTACGACTTCGAAGTTACGTGGTCGAAATTCGTCGTAGATTATCCTATCGCAGCCAGGGAATCAGAGCGATTTGAAGTTTCATGTTTCGAGTTTCCAATCGTAGTTCTTATTTCGTCGCCTATGTCTTTGCCGATTTTTCCGGTCCATATTAACGTATTATTTGTAACATTGAATTTTTTAGGGGTGGCTTGTTGGGCCTTGCCCAACCCCCTGTCTCGCCGGAGGACCATCGTGCACATCACTGTTTAGAGTCCCGCGCTGGCACGGAGGACGAAGATTCAGCCGCTCTTAACATGGAGAATAGACGCTGTTTTGAGCCACCTCTAACATGGAGAACAAATGCTCAGATAGGCTGCACCCTTTGAAGAGGTTACCCGATCTTTCCAATGGTTACTCATACCCCAGGCGGCACCACGGGGAGGTAGGGATAGGAGTTACTGGACTAGAGGCTAAGGAATGTGGTAGGATCTATTTTATGCATGCAGGTGCGCGAAGTACCAATGGTACGCATTGTCCGGTCATTTTGATTACTAAACTCTAAACTCACATAAATATAAGGAATTCCGATCCAGTGGTTCACAAGACCATGTACTACTTAGGGCATCTTCAACGGCGATCCAAATCGTGGATTGGATTTATTTTTTTAGACCAAACGCAAAAACATCGCTGCACCGGTGTTGTAAATTTTGTTTTATACTGGATCTATTTTACATCATTTCAAAACTGGTATATGTTTTGATCTATTCTTGCAGCAATTTGGAACAAGAAAAATACCGTTCCAAAATACTACACGCTACCTGATAATACCAATTATTGAGTAAAATTTCAGCTTTTACTAAACAATAACTCAATTTTTTTGTGAGCCGAAAAGTAACCGTGTTTATCATACTCAGCTAGCGTCGGACAAAAAGGTGTGTTGCTCGCCTCGGATGCTGATAATTACATGTAGTTGCTCCCGGTGCTAGTGAATTGCCTTTTCATTTCATTCCTAAATAACGAATGCTTGTCTTAGTTTTTCTTACAGCCACTGCATTTTCCGGAAACCGCTTACTAGATCGAAATGCGGAGGTTCCGAGATTCCGAATAGTATTTCGATTGCTCGGAAATGAGAAGTAATGAGGTCTTCAAAGCAAACAATCTGTTTATTGATAGATTGATCATGATAAGCACTTGCAAATAGCTCATACAGATAAATTTTGTTCTAGTTGACTCTAGTTGTTGCATTATGTCCAAGAACACCTCCCTTGGCATGCGGAAACGCAGAAAGCGCTTCTCGTTGTAGGTTTACGTGTCACTAAAGTAGTCCTGGAACAGCTTCTGATGACCGGAACGGAAATCACGGTTGACGTTGGGGCATCATTCAGGATGTGACCCTCTTCGTTTCGACTCTTGTGTTTCCGCTGCCAAACTATAAATCAGCATGATCTAATATCGTTTTAATGAAATGCATGCACTCACACACTCACCTTCAGCCAAACGAAAGAACAAGTATTCCTTGTCGTCAGCTAACTAAGCACTACTGGCATTGAAAATTATTTGGTTAAACCAATCAATGACAAAATGTTTGTGAAAAATCTGCGATCTCTGAAAAAAAAACTTCGGATCTCTGATTTTGAATGACCAACAGTATGACAGGTGGTGGTGGGTTTAACAACAAGAAATATAACACCGGTGCGGGGAACGCAAAGTTTGTCTATTTTAGCTAGTTCTATTCAAGTTTCGCTGATGCAAATCAGGTATAAAGTTGATCTAAAAATAGACCGCCGCTGAAGATGCCCTTAAGATAGATTTATATCTTTCCCCAACATCCATGTACTTATTAATTGCATCATTCCCGTGAAAACCGAGTCTCAACAATACCGTTAATCTATATTCATGTTTATGCTACATGTCGTGGATGTCTGAAGATGAAAAATCCCAAAACTAAACTCGCTATGTGAAATACAAAAGCAATGAATTCCTTACAAACAACCATTAATAATAAGAAAAATCGTCACGAACTCTCCTACTAACCTTCGATAATATCCTGCAATAGAGTCGTTTGTTCCTCTGCAGCGATGCACATCGTATCGTTCCATCGCAACATCGCCTAGGTGGAGAACGAAAGCGGCACCCGAAAACGTGACATGAAACGATAGAGAACAGACAACATGATTTATACATACATCGAAAGATTGAAAAACCAATCTGTGCAATCAATTTGCCTTCCCTGCAAGAAAGGAGGCTGGGGTGGGAAGAATAGTATTAAAAACAAAACCACTCACTATAGACATCGAACTGAAAAGTTTGATTTTTCCCTGTGGAATCGCGTGCTTGAGGGCCGTTTCCAGTGCCTTTTTGAGCGCATCGTGATACGGCTGTCGGAATCCACAAACGAACACTATTCCCGCTAACAGGAGAATGCTCTCCGCTGCATCCGAGTTGGAAGATTCAAGATTCTCCAGCGAATTGATGACGGTTGCCAGATGGTGCTGGTGAAGTGCTTCAGTTTGTGGATTTAGTTTTGCCAGCACTAGCAGTGCATGGTCCCGAACGAGTTGGGCGTCCTCGTAGGAAAAGGCAGCCACTTTCAACAAAACCATGTAGAGCTTTTTTTCCATGTCCACACGGTCGCATTCGTTAGCGAGCCCTTCAATTTCATTAGCTGTGAACACGCGATGGTAATCTTTAATAAGCGCTTCACAGAAGCCCAGCAATTCTAGTTGAATGTTTTCTTTTAATTGATAGCACAGGTCGGTATCTACTAGGATACTGGTGATTTTTACGAGATCCTTAAGTTTATCCCAACCAGCGGACTGATACATTGCATTGATGCACTTCAAATGACCCAGTGTGGGAAATTTCTTGAATTCTGTTAGGGCATGCTTGCTCCATGTATCGTACTCTAATAAGATCCCACACAGCTTAGCTACGTTTATCGCTTCTGCAGCCACATCCTTGTCTGAATCCATGCATGTCTTGCAGAGCACAGGATTAACCTCCAGGAATAGAGTTGAAAAACACTTCTCAGCATGAAGAATGACTAGTTTCAAAAGTTTAGTTGCATGCAAACGAATGTCCTCTTTCCACTCTTCCATTTCGTGAAGCACCAGATTAACAATCCTCAAGCTACGTTGGACAATAGCCCTACAAGGCAGTGTAGGGCGTTCGAATTCCGGAGGATAGTTTGCCGGTTTTTTATCAATCAGTTTAGTTTGGGAAAGCTCAGCTTCGTTTTCTTTGTAGTACAAATCCCCTGCTTCCTTCCAGCGAACAAGAATGTCATCACGAACCTCCACTGTTTCGTCTGTAAGACTGTAAGAAAAATAAAATTAATTTCATTTTACAGGAAACCATAAAATTCAAACCATTACCAGTTCAAGACTAATGGCAGTATTCGGTAGAAGTACGAGTAACGATCCTTCAGCTTTAACAACATCAAACATCCTACTCGACCACAAGCCCTACGGACGAAAGGAACACCATCCATCAGTAGAGGTGAAATATCCACAATAATCTGAACCACTTTCTCTGTATTCGAGTGAATATTCAACGACAAAATTCCCAACGCCTCTACGGCCGCAATCCTGTTAGCAGAATGTCGATGTTTAAGCACTCCACTAGCTGGCGTTACCAGCGCTTCCGCCCGGTAGTGCATACTCGGAGTTGATTCTGCTAAAAGCTTCACTAGCTCACAGCTTTGTTTTTGACAAGCCGGATACGGATCCTTCAATGTTTTCACCAGTATATCGATCAAATTGTCATACGACTTCAACAACGGATCCCCAGCGCTACCATCCGGGTCAGCGTACTTCCGGATGATCACTTCCAATTGTTTCAACAGCTGCAACCTGATTTCCTCACTTTCCTCGATGATTTCAGCCTGACCAATTCGACGGGTAATAACGGGAACAATGTACCCCAGATAGAAATCATTCGCTGGCAATTTGTCCATCAGTTCCTCTATCAACGTTATTGCCAGATTGCGAATCATCTCGAAGCGATCGGCATAGCAACGAAGAATGTGTAAGTAGGTACCGTCGAATATTGCCGGTGCTTCTTCCTGGGTTAACTTACGATTGACGTACTCCAGGAAATCCTTAAGCGCTCGCTGGCGTACCATGCGCTCCTGGTTTTGGACGTTCACGCAGAATGTTTCCACTAAAGTTCTACAATCCTTTTCGGACATTTTGTATATCGTATTGAAAACCACTCTTGACCACCGGAAATATCACTGTTTATCACGAATCAACTTCACAACCGGGAACCAGTAACCATAGCAACTGGCTCGAATGATACCGGCATGCCAAACCACTTTCACGTGTTTATGTTTATGTTTTCTGTTTCATTCTGTTGGGTTGGAAAAGGGGGTGGTATCCCGCCATCAGTTTTTGTCGGAGTCAATGGACGGTCAGAAGTAATGGGCGATCTTGGATGAGAAATCAAGGGAAAGCGTCCCGGATAAAAATAACCATACAATTACAATAAAATATTATAAACTAACATTTAAATCTATTGCCGACCATGAATCTTAATGTTCATGTATCAGGTAAATGAAAAATTTATATTGTCATTACAATAGATCTACTATTCACCCTATATGCTATAATTTTCAACAAATGTGAAACAATAAAATCAATAGTAATTGACTCAAATTTGTTCGGAGAAAAACGATTTTTTCTATAGTTAAGATACATAACAACCCCCTGATTATATTGTCGATGTCGCAATTTACATTAGATTCTATTGTGGAAACAATAACTTTTATTGTCATCTTATCGTCTTTAACAATATAGTCAATTTTATATACGATTGATTCTATCGTATGGTTACAATACATTTAATTGTATTTAAATCTATGAGATTTTTTTTTACGGGGTATTAAAGGCTACCCACAATGGATGCGTTATTGACAATTCGACAAAGATTTTTCATTATGGACTAACTGACAAACGTTAACAATGGCTTCTTCCGTAAATTTCTCATTGCCCAAAGGCTACCAATGAATGCCTCCAATTCTATCGGGTAGGTGAATTCTTCCTATTCGAAATGACCGTGATGGATTGATTAGGCGATTTATGAATGACGAGAAATTCGCGGAAAAAGCAATTGTTTACGTTTGTCAGTTAGGTCCTAATGAAAAATCCTTGTCGAATTGTTCCATAGGTTTTCTGTCAAATTTACGTCAACGGAACGCAAACATGTCCTTTGCGAGCAACCTATATTACGTTCACACTCTTCACAGTGTAATTTTTTTGATTTTGTTCGGATTTACTTCAACAAAGTCCTTGAAATCAACTCAAACTTTTCGTAACAGAAAATCAAAAAATTTACACCTCAAAGGATGGACTCTGAAAAAAGAGATTGCGTGATGTGTGATGCTCCCAATAAGATCTGTGATATGGTGCAGTGCGATAAGTGTGTGCTTTGGTCCCATTATTCATGTGCGGGCGTTACGGAGTCGGTCAAGGAGCAGGATTGGAGTTGCAGCACATGCGTCAATGTACCAAAACCGCGGAAACCCGCCAAGAACGAAGCAAAAAAGGTAACCGGGCACAAAGTGAGGAGCGAGGGTGGATTCTCCGTTGCTGGGTCTGTTTCGGAGAGCGCAGGATCGCTGGAAACTTCTCTGAAGAGGCTTGAAGAAGAGCAGCGTGCCAAGGAAAAGGCGTTCGAAGAGGAAATGGTTCTGCGTGAGAAACGGCTGGAAATGGATAGAGCTCTGCAAGAGAAACGTCGGCAGAGTGATAAAGCGTTCCGCGAGAAACAACTGCGACAGAAACGGGAGCTGAAAGAGCGCCAGTTGCAAGAAGAGCGCGAAATGCTGGAGCAAGAATTGGCAGAGGAAACATCGTTCCAAGACCGGCGCAAGAAGATGTATGAAGAGTTTTTGTTAGCGAAAAAGAGCGTTGCTGAGTCGGTTGCTCATCGGGAAAGCATACTCGACGATCATGCGAAGGAGGAGAAGGAAATTTCGTTTGAGAAAAAGGTGAAGTTCTGGCTGAAGCAGCAGGCGGCTGGCAAGAGTTCCCCGCTAGTGCAAGCAAAGCAGAATGAGCCGGTTGCGAGTTCGTCGAAGCAGTCGGTGAAGAATATTTCTGTTCTGCAAGATGAAGACGAAGAAGAACTTGAGGATGAACATGAAGAAAGTGAATATGAAGATGAAAGAAAAAGCGTCGATGCAGATATCGTCGAAGAAGACGAAAGCACTGAAGATGAAACAGAGGATGAAGAAGAAGAAACGTTCCAGCTATCTCGCGAGGAAAGAGAGGTGCTTGCTCGTCTACTAGCTGGAAAGAAGCCGAAAAAGACATCAGTGAATAAGCAGAAACCGTCGGCCAAGAATATGCAACCGTCAGTGGAGAAACAGCAGCTATGTGAGAAGAAATTGTCGTCTGAGAAAAAACAGCATTCGTCGGGGAAGAAGCAGCAGCTGTCGGTAAAGGAGCAGCAACCGTATACAAAGAGATTGTCCAAAGAACAGATCGCTGCCCGGCAAGCCCTCTCCAAAAACCTGCCAATTTTCAAGGATGAACCGGAGTTGTGGCCAATCTTTATTAGCAGTTACGAATATACAACACAGGCATGTGGCTTTACAAATTTGGATAATCTAAAGCGGTTGCAGGACAGCTTGCAAGGGAGTGCACTTGAGGCGGTGAGGAGCCGACTTATTCTACCGGAATCCGTTCCAGACGTTATCGACGACCTTCGACGTCTCTTTGGAAAACCGGAAAAACTTCTCAAGACTCTGTTGACGAAAGTACGCAGCGCTCAAGCTCCGAAAGCCGATCGCCTGGAATCATTTATTCAGTTGGGGATCACGGTGAAGCAACTTTGTGATCACCTCGAAGCAGCTCACTTGTCGGATCACCTCAATAATCCGATGTTGGTGAACGAATTAGTCGACAAACTGCCGCCCAACTACAAACTAGAATGGGTTCGGTATAAACGGGAAAAAAATGGGACGCCGTTGAGGATATTCACCGATTTTTCGAATGACATCGTGTCCGACGTGTCAGAAGTTGCCGAGTTCACTACTTTTGGCCCTAGCGAAGCTTCGTTTTCTGGGAAAGGAAAGCCGAAGAAAAAGGAATTCGTTAATATGCACAGTTCGGCCTCGAACAAGCCCGAAAACTCGAAGGAGACGAAAGTACTCAAGCCGTGCTGGGTTTGCAAGCGAACAGACCACAATTTGCTATTTTGCGATGATTTTAAAAAGTTCAGCATCACGGATCGACTGAAGACAGTGGAGCAAAATAAACTCTGCGCACTGTGCCTCAATAATCACGGCAAAAGTCGATGCAACTTTAAAGTTCGCTGTAACGTTGCTGGATGTCAAGGTGAACATCATCCCTTGCTGCATCGAGTTGAAGGATCCGTACAGTTGCTAAATGTGGAATGTCACGCACATGGACGGTTGAATCGTGCTGCGGATAAGGGAGGCAGATAAGCAAGCTCTAATGGCTGGCCCACAATTGATACGTTGCGGATGCGTTTGCGTGAATTTGACAGTTTTCCCATAGGTTTTCTGTCAAATTTACGTCAACGGAACGCAAACGTATCTATTGTGGGTGGCCCTTAAGGTTCTTGTTCCGGTCAAACCCTGCTGATGATCCGACAGTATACGTCATGGACGTAGCTACGTTCGGGGCTACCTGCTCTCCTTGCTCAGCGCAATATATAAAAAAATTTGAACGCAGCACAATTTGCAAACGAGTTTCCACGAGCGTCATCGGCAGTCATTAAAAAGCACTACGTGGATGATTATTATGACAGCGTGGATTCCGTCGACGAAGCGATAATTTTAGCAAACCAGGTGAAACTAATTCACTCTCGGGGAGGGTTCCACATCAGGAACTGGATTTCCAACTCCAAGCAGTTTCTGGAAGCGATGGGTGAGCAGAATTCGAACCCTACAGTCCATTTTAGCCGAGACAAGAACACACATACCGAACGTGTCCTGGGAATCGTGTGGGACCCAGAAGAGGACGTTTTTCTGTTTTCAACTACTGAACGAGAGAACTATCAACCGTTCCTGCAAGGAATTAAGCCACTAACCAAAAGGATCGTGTTGAGTTGTGTTATGGCGATGTTCGATCCTCAAGGCTTGCTCTCCCCGTTCACAGTTTTTGGTTGCATGTTGGTTCAAGATTTGTGGAGGACTGGCTGTGACTGGGACGAAGAAATTGACAATGAATCATTCCAGAAGTGGATTCGCTGGACGAACGTGCTGCCCATGATCGAAGCGATTAGAATTCGACGGGCTTATTTCGGAGACGCTAGAATGGATCAAGTCGAGGATCTCCAGCTACACGTAGTGTCCGATGCCAGCAAAGGCGCTTATGGGTATGCGGCATATTTTCGAGCAGTGGTAAGTGGAACGATTAAATGCGTGCTGGTGACCAGCCGGGTGAAGGTAGCTCCGTTAAAACCAATGTCAGTGCCAAGACTTGAGCTGCAAGCGGCAGTGTTGGGTGCTAGGGTAGCTTGAACGGTGCGAGAAGGTCATACGCTGGAGATAAAACAGCAGTTCTTCTGGACCGACTCTACGACAGTGCTCTCGTGGATCAGGTCAGATCAACGGAAGTACATGGAGTTCGTAGGGCTTCGCATTGGGGAAATACTTACTCATACAAATTTGTCGGAGTGGCATTGGGTCCCAACGAAGATGAACGTCACAGATCAGCTGACTAAGTGGACAAAAGACCCTGAAATAAGTTCTACCAGCAGTTGGTTCACCGGGCCAGACTTTCTACACACTTAGGAAATTTTACAGTATTCGGTAACTTTTTACCGAACTTTCAACAGCTGAACGTTCGGTAATCCAGTTTACCGATTTCGGTGAAATATTACAGTATTCCGGTAAAAAGATTACCGGAACCTGTCATCTTACCGAAATCCGTTAAATCGTATTACCGAACGTTCAGCTGTTGAAAGTTCGGTAAAAAATTACCGAATACTGTAAAATTTTCTAAGTGTGTATACCTATCGGAAGCAGACTGGCCGAAGCAGAAATTGCCACGCCCCAATACGGAAGAAGAACTGAGAGCGCACCTACATGTTCATGACATAATCCTCCCATCTCGCATAATAGACGTCAACAGAATTTCAAAATGGTCGGTCCTAGTAAGAACAATGGCTTGCGTATTTCGGTTTGTGTCGAACTGCCGAAGCAAGGCGAAGGGGTTGCCGCTAGAGACGCTGAAACCGACGGAAAACCAAGAGCAAAGCATTATCTCGATACATCATCCGGTGTTGCGGACGCCATTGAAGCAGAAAGAGTATGAGCAAGCGGAAATCTGGCTTATGCGGATGGCACAAACGAATGCGTTCAGCGATGAATTGAAGATTCTGATGAGGAACTCAAAACTTCCGGCTGGGACATGGTTGGAGGTAGAGAAATCCAGTTTTCTTTACAAATTAACACCTCTAATAGATGAAAACGGCCTCCTGCGCATGGAGGGTCAAGCGGGACCAGCAGAGTTCTTACCGTTCGATTTGCGGTTCCCAATAATATTACCAAAGGATCATGAGGTTACTTGGAAGATCGTTCAACATTATCATGAGCGATTTGGCCATGGATATAGGGAGACCGTGAAGAACGAATTGCGACAACGATTTGTGATTTTGCAGGTGGGCAGTATCGTAGCCGAAGTAGCGAAGGCCTGCATACAGTGCAAGGTTGACAAGAGTCGCCCACGATATCCTCGGATGTCTGCACTACCAGTGCAGAGAGTGACCCCTTTTCTTCGACCCTTCTGCTTCGTGGGTATCGATTACTTCGGGCCAATAACGGTATCGTGCGGCCGCCGTAGTGAAAAAGGTGGATTGTGTTGTTCACGTGCCTGGTAGTCAGGGCGGTTCACCTCGAAGTAGCGCACTCTCTAACTACGCAGTCGTGCTTGATGGCGATTACCCGCTTTGTGTCCAACCGAGGTCCCCCATTCGAAATATTTTCAGACAACGGGACAAACTTGAGGGGAGCAAGTAAGGAGCTGATAAACCAAGTACACAGCATCAACGAGGATTGCGCAAGCAAACTGACATCAGCTAGTATGAAGTGAAATTTCAATCCTCCGGCTTCGCCTCATATGGGTGGAGTCTGGGAGAGACTCGTCCGTTCCACGAAGGATGTACTGAAGACGATTGACGATGGTAAGCGATTGACGGATGAAATCCTGATTACTGCGATATCCGAAGCCGGGGACATCATCAACAGCCGTCCGCTTACGTACGTGGCGCATCAGTCAGAACACGCCGAAGCCCTTAGTCCCAACCACTTCCTCCGCGGGGTCGCTCCGAACGAACCGAGGATCAATGCATCCCCCACCATTCCAGCGGTGGCCCTGCGGAGATTCCTACCATCGATCGCAGGAGATAGCCGACGAGATGTGGAAGAGATGGATCAAAGAATATGTTCCATCGATAAACCAGCGTACCAAGTGGTTTGCGGAAGCAGTAAACTTGAAGAAAGGTGACTTGGTCTACATTGTAGAGGAGACAAGCGAAAGTGTTGGGTGCGCGGGATTGTTGAAGAACCGATAGTTGCGAGAGACGGCAGAGTACGCCAAGCTCTGGTTCGTACTAAACAGTGGCGTGTTGAAGCGGGCGACAGCGAAGCTTGCGGTGCTCGAGATCACTGATGGTGACGCTGGACCGGATAGGATTACCGGACCAGGTTCACGGGTCGGCGCATGTTGCGGTCGAAACCATATAAACGGCAACGCAGTCCCTGTCGCAAAGTGATGTGTGCGAGCACTTTGTTGTTCGTTACAATACGGCAGACAATGGGTGGTGGAAAACGATTGAACGTCAACATCGGAATCAAAACAAACGAAAAGTATAGTAAATGTGGCGTGGAAGGTTTCGGAGTGCTTAATTATAAATTTATCTATGAAATACTAATTAGTAGTGAGATTCATTAAACTTCATTATTCATTAAAGTTAATTAAGTTTCTATACGGAAGAAGTGTGTCTAGGTTACGATTCAAAAACGGTCGATCGAGACCGTTGAAATAGTAGATAATATATCGAAGGAATCTAACATAGTACACGATTATCAACGATGCCCATCCTTAAAGAGGTATACAAGACGGGTTTTGAAACTAAATTACTGATCGGCTGTTACGAAAAAGTTTGAGTTGATTTCCAAGGACTTTGTTAGATTCCTTCGATATATTATCTACTATTTCAACGGTCTCGATCGACCGTTTTATTTCGAAGCGATCAATTAATCTACCTAGGTTTTGGCCTCTTTGTAAGAACAGAAGTGCTACTCAGTCAGGGCATGCGCCATTGATCCGATAACTTGGTAGCCGGAAGTAGCAATGAATCTGGAAAAATACGGTGGGTCGTGACGGATGTCCCATCGTAGTGTTTGCTTGGTAGGTTTAACGAGCATCCGATGCACGTAACCGAGCGTTGTCATTGCAGCAAAGCGATTTTGTCGTGTCTTTGCGCTGGTATCGTAGCCGTCTATCTCTCAGTGTAGGCTCCAACGCATCAGTTGTGTTCGGTAGCGAGCATCGCTGTGACTGTCTCACCCCAGATTTGCAACAGCTGATAATTTATCACGCCGAGTTGGTCCCACTAAAATACACAGCACAAGCTTTGAACATGAGTGTTTGAAGCTTGGCTGTGGATGAATATGATGTCACGAGCAGGGTGACCCACGATTGTTTTCACTTCAGGTTATCGTAATGGATCCACTTTTTATCTCCAATAACAACACGATGCCGAAGACCCTTCCTTTTTTCGTCATTGGAGCAGCAGTTCACACGTCAAAAAACGCCTTTCGACATCCCTCGGCCTTAAGTCGTATGGTACCCTATTTCCTTGCTTTTGGATCATTCCCGAGGCTTTCAAACTTGATGTAAAAATGGCTTGTCGGAGTCGCCCACCTAATCTGCAAGTTCGTGATCTGTGTTTGACATGGATCTTCTTGCAGTCCGTACCTCCAAATCACACTGACTGAAAACTTGTTCACGCGGTCTGGGGCGTTACTTGGCTTTCTGCATGATATCACCACTTGCGAAGCATTGAGAGCCATTCACGACACGTTCTTTCCCGTAATTACAGCCTCACTAAGTTGCAGCAATCATGAAGCGGAGATTGTTGACAGATGCCTGGTCTAACAACGAGAGGCGTTTTTGATTCGAACATTGTTCTAAACTAGCATTAGAGGATAAATCTGTTCGCCGCTCATCTGTCGGACACAGAAGCATTTAGCAGTGAAGCGTCCACCCACGATATTATCAAACTGCTAAATTCTGTTCATTAGTATGGTAGTTTCATTCTACTTCGATATTAACGCGGTAAGCTAGCAGGATCATCAAGACAGCCGAATAGAATCGGACGGTAGCAGTGTGACTGTTTTCGCGGTGTCTATTTTTGACGCTCAATCGTTGACGATTCACATTCAGGTTAGGGTTCAACTGAGTCGCGATTGATTATGATCACGCTCAGTTCGGGAGGAGGGGGCCTTGGAAACATCGTTTGACGATCTCATACAATAATCTAACTTGATGTATTGCAATACTAATACAAGGCATGACAAGGAGGAGGGTCAGTTTAAACCCATGGACATCTCTGCTCTGATTCTATCCAGCATGATTTGCACAGATACTAAGTGAAAATATGCTACACTCGAGCAGTGTTACATCGCTTGCAGTTCAGTTGGCATCGCATATTCATTCAATGGAACGTCTAGCTGAACACTTGCTTCTTGATTCTGCTTTGCTCGTTTATTCGTTCGATGTTCCGTTTCGAGCATTCGCGTAGAATGCGCTTGACAGGATACGTCCTCATTTCCGAATCACTGCGTGCCGTGACGGTTGCTATTTGAAATCGATTGGTGCTCATGTGAGTGAATAGGTTTTCCATGTATTATGAGAGACTACAAAGCAGGATGCACGTTAGTAGTGTATGAGGATTGTTTGCATCAATAAACAATGGTAACTGACAAAACTGGTTACATTACTTTTGAAATTCGAAGCTTTGTTCTGTAATTGCCAAGTTCTGTAGTTCTGTAACTGCTACAAAAAAGTTGGTTTGTTTGACAGTGTTCGGTAATATTTAAGTTTACCGATGTTCGGTTATTACTAATTAGATTTATTTTTGTCAACCGAGTTTTTTCGGTAAGTTTGACAGATTGTTAGAAAGTAAAAATTTAACGAGAACTCGGTTGTTCCAATTTGAACCGAACAGACTACCGAGCGTTCAGCAGATGAAAACTCGGTTGAAATTCAATCGAGTTCGGTTTATTTTCTAAGTGTGTAAAGGAAGGTTGTTATTTATTTCAATTTACCTTAAACTAAATAACAACCTTCCTTTACTTTGCTTCTTCTTCTTTCTTAGCGTTTTCAAGCTTATTGCTTTCGCAGTTTGCTTATTGTTTGCTCTCAACTCAGTGCATTTCCACAGTTATTAGTTAAGAGCTTTCGATGCCAGGTACCATTTTTAGAGTAATAGTACGTTCATAGTACAGTTTATATTACGTGATATAGAGTATCTTGATATCAAATGACATGTACATTATTTCCAGTAAAAACTAGATGTATAGTTGCTGATATCAAGATATTCTATATCACGTAATATAAGCTGTAGTGTGAACGTACTATAAGTATGATTGTGTGGCAAGTACAATCATACCTCATGCATAGGAGTCGAGAAATTTTTCTTAACGACAAATTCCTAGACCAACCACGCATAATCATAAACCATTCCTGGACCATTTCCCTTATTGTTAACGACCGTTTCCGTTATTGTTACGACATTCACTCTTATAGTTGACAACTATAAACTAACAATCTTCTGTTTTAACAATATGTCAGATGGTAAAAGGCCAAATAACAATATGCTGAATAGGTGGTTAAATTAGGTTACCATAAAAAAATGCCAATTTACACGAACAAAATTTTTGCTGTACTCTATGCCAAAAAGTTGGTATACAATCCAGACCGAATGGTCATTTGAATACTCCACTGCAGTTAAAATCTGAAGAACTTTATGCAAGCGAAATCTTTATAATTCCTTGCTTTCATAAATTTGAATTGACAAAGCGAATTGGGTCATCATCACCACCATTAGAAGTTGCCCTTAGCTATCACCTTAATTTGAATACAGCCTGAAAATAGAGCAGTGCCAGTGAAGATCACTGCGTGAACGGAACTCACGGAATATGTCATTGCTCCAACTCCGACAGTTTGTGACGTTTTTATTTTGTTTCCATAATCGACACTGTTTAATACAGAGCTGCCAGATGTATAATTATATGATTTTCTAGCGACTTGAAAACAACTATTTTGAAAATTCAATGGTTTCTGATTCTAAAGTTGACAAAAGGACTTTCAGATTTAAAAACGATTCTTCTCCCATGTATTGCTGATTTGTGGAACTTGTGAATATTGAAAACAAAGTTGGCAAAAGTTTGCTAGTGCAGAAGTCCAGTAGAAAAATGCAGAAGTATCTTTGGGGATGTCAAATCGAAACATTTTATTATATGTATGTCATGTATAATAAAGCAGTTGACTTGATTTCACAATATTAAGAAAAGTATTCACGACTACAGGAAACTCAGATTAATGCTCGGATATCATCTATTTTTTCATACATTTATAAATTGCCTTTTTCATAAATTCATCTGGCAACTCTGTCTGGTTGAAATCCTTTGTTTTGTTTTAAAATCAGCTTTGCCAGACGTCGTAGAGGTTGTACATTGGAGCATAAAATCCAAAGTAATCCTTTTTATCCCTATTTTTATCGAACAAAGAATATCTAGTACATTTTCCTGTAAGTTAGTGTTTTTAATTTCAAACTGTGTTAATTAATACCAATATTTATCACTGCAAATGATATGCCCAATCGAAGCGCACAGGAAGAATACCCGACTTGGGTAAGTAGCAAGTGTTCCATGTATATATTTTTACTTCGTAGCACAAAACAAAACGTTTGATAGATAAGTATTAATCATCAACCAGAAGGACAGTTTGTTTTTATCTAGAACGGAAGAATAACTTTCTAATGACTGATTCATAAACCAAAAAAATCTCCGCAGGTTGGTTTCGTATTCATTTTCAACCTAATCGTCGGAACTGGAGCGCTGACCCTTCCGTCAGCGTTCAGCCACGCAGGATGGGTGCTCGGGTCGGTTCTCATCGTTGTGCTGGCTTTTGCCAGCTATATGACGGTGACCTTCGTAATCGAAACGATGGCATGTGCCAATGCTATCCAGAATTGGAAACGATTACAGTTCATCAAACGGGACCGAGTGGTTGAGCATGACGAGGATAGTAACGTAGAATCGATTTCGGAACCTTTGCTACAATCTGGCCAGGCAGCAGATGGCGACATGACCGATGCCAGCATCGAGCAGACCCCGTTGAATATAATGTATTGCCGGAATCAGTACTACAGTTTGTCGAACAAGATTGAGCTAGGCGAGATGGCTAATTTGTTCTTCGGGCGGATTGGAAGATTTCTGTTCTACTTTTGTTTGGCGGTGTATCTGTACGGAGACTTAAGCATTTATTCGGCAGCCGTTGCGAAAAGCCTTAGGGATGTTTTGTGGTAAGAAAGCCGGAGAAGAGGGCTTTCTAATTGAAGTTGATATTCTCATTTTGTTTTTCAGTGCCCATAACCACTCGGCCAATGCAACGGATAGTGACGATGTGACGTTACGCTGCTGGGAGGATAGTGCACTAACGCGGTTCGATATTTATAGACTATGCCTGGTGGCATTCATTACCATACTTGGGCCATTTGTCTTCTTTAACGTTCAAAAAACCAAATACCTGCAGTTGGTGACAGTATTGTTCCGTTGGCTTGCTTTCTCGGTCATGATCAGCATAGCTATCCATCGGCTGTTCGCCGAACAAAACAATCCTCCGGTCGTGCCAAAGCGTGCCGATTTTACTGGAATTCCATACCTCATAGGTACTTGTATTTATTCGTTCATGTGCCACCACTCACTGCCCAGTCTGCTGACACCGATCTCGAACAAACGTCGACTCAAATCGCTCGTATCGATGGACTACATTCTGATCTGCGGATTCTACCTGTCGCTGGCACTGACCGGGATCTTCGCCTTTAGCGACATCAAAGATCTGTACACGCTAAACTTTGTTCCCAATTCCGATCAGGACAGTACGTTCCTCAAAGCCATCGAGTACTTTCTGGCCCTGTTTCCGGTATTCACCCTGTCAACGAGCTTCCCGATCATTGCCATTACCCTACGGAGCAATCTGCAAACACTCTTCCTCGACACGACGCAAATGGAGTCATACAACTTTATCCTGCGCCGAGTATTCTTCCCGCTGTTGGCCATCCTGCCACCGATAGTGGTGTGCTTTTTCACCGAGAGTGTCATTTCGCTGGTCGGTTTCACCGGGTGCTACGCCGGAACTGGCATTCAGTATTTGATACCGATTTTCCTCGTGTTCAACGCGCGGCGAATTTGCGAAAACATGATCGGCCGGGGCATTGTGAACGAATTCCGGAGTCCATTCAAGGGCAACTTCTGGCTGCTGTTGATCTTTAGCTGGACCTTCGGCTGTTTGGTGCTGGTTACGATCGATCTCATGAAGTAGGAGGTAAGTGGCTTGATTTTACGTATGAAGTGGTGGGGGAGAAGTTAAATAAATCTAGACTAACATTTGGAAACGGCGGTATTCCAAAATCACGAAACCGAGAAAACTGGAGGCAAAGCTTGGAACACGAAACTCAAATCCTATTTTCCATAGAAAGCTCAAATCAACCATATATCATGCTCACATCTTGAATTATAATGCAGTGCTTAACCTTTTCACATAATACACAGAGAAATATGTATTATTGAGTAAAAAATTAGAAGTGAGTTATATCAGGGATATAACCGCGAGATTCTCGTAGGACCGCGTTGGTGTATAGTGATAATGGTATTATTCAAGTAATAAATACATACCATAACATATATGGTTGATAATTATTGAACTAGCTAATTTGAGTATTTGTGTACATATGGAGTTGTATAATTCATCAACTCCTAAAATCCAACTCCGGCAATTATTATGTTTTTTTTTTGTTGTTTCTCAATAGCCTTGCGCTTCCGCAACGTACTTCGATTGCCTTTGCTGAGACATTTTTTTGAGAACGTAGTAGTCAAACTATACAATGAAACTTATCACGCTCTTGTTTTATGTCCACAGAAAATCAAAGCATTAGAAAAGTAAAAAGATCCAATGAAACAATTCAGCGCCAACAATTGATTAGGGCGTATCTACTTTTGTAAACAATCACTTCGTTTGCTAATTTATCGAAAGTAGTATACGATTCCTTCAAATTGAATATATCAACGGATAGAGATAAAGCTACTCTTCCTTAAAGAGTGCTTAATTTGTATTCATGACCTTTTATTCAACTGGAAATAACTACGAAAGCCATTGCTTACAAAAGTTGATTCGCCCTAGTCTAATGGTGGCGCTGAATTATTATTTTACTTTAACCTGTCCCCTCTTATACATTTTGCTCCATATTTTATTTTCTTGACGTCTTTCTTTCTTGGTTAAATTAAGGAGTGTATCGAATATAAGCTATCCACATACATTTGCGTTGTACGCATGTATTTGTGATGGTTTTTATGCTCTAAACACTGCATGCTGTGCGTTTGACTGTCAGCTTTCTTTTGTTTACTTGTTTGTGCGGTTCAAATTCTGCGTTTTCAAAATGTCGCGTATTGAAAAGGAAGTGAAAATTTAGGTTCTGGACACATGGCTAAGTGAGAAGGGTATTACTATGCGAAAATTGGCGAAGGGGTTTGGAATTCATCATGCGAGTGTTAAAACCATCATTAATAAGTTTGGGGAACACTATTCTTTGGATGAGCTACCAGGAAGAGGCGGAAAACCCAGTTCTTCCAACCCGAACATGGAGCAGAAAGTGGTATATCTAATCATGAAGAACAAATCAATGCCAATACGTGATTTGGCCAAAAAAGCAGGAACGAGTGTCGGAATGATCCAGCGTATCAAGAGGCGAAACCACCTGAAGACCTACAAGAAGCAGAAAATCTTGAAACAAAGTGCAGAACAGAAGAAGCGAGCAGCAACAAGGGCCCGGAAATTGTATTCGCGTCTTTTGCAGCGTCCGGATGCATGCGTTTTGATGGACGATGAGACCTATGTAAAGGAGGACTCAAAAACCCTTCCAGGTCCACAATACTTTACTGCCGTCGTTGGGGAGGATGTGAGCGATGCGGACAGGTCGATTCAAGTGGAGAAATTCGGTTGAAAGGTACTGGTATGGCAAGCAATATGTTCCTGTGGTTTGAAGTCAACCATTTTTTACACTATCGGAACTATAAATGCGGAAATCTATCGATCTGAGTGTCTCCAGAAGAAATTGTTGCCTTTATATAAGAAGCATAGTACACCTCCACTGTTTTGGCCGGATTTAGCGTCGGCTCACTATGCTAAAACCACTCTCAGTTGGCTTACGGAAAAGGGTATAGATTTCGTTGAGAAAAATATCAATCCACCAAATTGCCCTCAGCTTCGACCCATCGAACGTTACTGGGCAATCGTGAAGATGGTCTTCAAGAAGACTGGTAAGGCAGCTGGGAATATGCAGGAGTTCAAAGAAATTTGGGCTCAAGCGTCCAAAAAAATGCGATGCAACACTTGTCCTCGATGACTAGAAGTATGATTTGCATGTAGACAGCAAGCTTGTTTTTCAGGGATAATGTAAACCTTCTGTTGATCAATGGGTACAGTAGCTAAAACAGAACGTTACATTTTGTGACAGTTTTGTCAACCAGTTCCCTGAAAATAAGCTTGCTGTCTATGGTAACTATGGTTGTGTTGTTTAAGCTAATTTTACAATCCTCAGGCGGAACAAGTTTGGGAGAGTTGGAGTGTGGAAATAGGACGACCTGGGTCTTCGCCGCGTTGATACAGATCTTCCATTCGGTGAAGTATTCTGACAGAACATTCAGGCTTCGCTGCAGTTTCGCTGTAAGCGCTCTTATTACCCTACCATTGTGGACGACTGCGGTATCATCGGCGAACAACGAGAGAGATCCATTTTCAGGGAGCGGGGGATGTCCGAGGTGCATAGGTTGAACAGAAGTGGACCTAGTATACTTCCCTGCGGAACACCGGCGCAAATCTCCTGTGCATTGGAAACTGCACCTTGCAGCGAAACACGGAATGTCCTGTCGGACAGATAATTTTTAATTATCTTCACCAGAAATATGGGACGATTGTATCGTTTTAGCTTGTACACCAAGCCATCATGCCACACATTATCAAAGGCCTTCTCGATGTCGAGAAGTGCCTTGGCAGATAATTTAGAAACAGACTTGTTCCGTCTGAGGATGTTAATGACTCGGTTACGTTGGTGAATTGTCGACCGACCACGTCGGAAGCCAAATTGTTCGTCGAGCAAGATGTTAAGCTCGTCGGCAGATGAAAGAAGCCGACGGTGGATCGCTTTCTCAAACAGTTTCGATACTCCTGAGAGAAGGCTGATGGGCCTATAGCTCTTGGAACATGAAAGATCTTTCCCAGGTTTCTGGATGGGAATGACTTTGGCCAACACGAGGAGAAGTAGCTAAGCCGCAGACATTGGTTGAAAAACAACGCCAGATGAGCGTAGAACTGGGGGCTCAATTGCTTGAGCTCTAAGTTCATGATATTATCGAAACCTGGGGCCTTCATGTGCTTAGCCGCTTTGATATAGGTCAACAATTCGTCAGCTGAGATTTCCAACTCTTCCGAGAAGTCATTGGGACTTAGATGGATGTTGTTTACAAGCTCGCTAACGGCAGCTTCGTGTGGACTGACGATGTTTTGTCCAAGATTGTGAGAGCTGACAAAGTGTTGACCTATCTCAATAGCCTTCTCTGCAGGAGTTATTAAGCGATCCGTGGAGCGATTGCTGTCTAATCCCTAGTAGCACACATGTTGCCATTAAGTAGAGAAAACATAAATGTGCCTTTGTAAGTCATAATAAAGTTGCTACAGCTAACTATGATCGTGGGATCAACGGTAGAATGGATATTGGTTTAGTTTTTAAGATTTTTGTCAACTTCCAGAACGGCTTTGCACAATCTGGGAGAGAGCGGATCTTGTCGGAAAAATTGTTTCTCTTAAGGCCCACCATTCTGGCCTTTATAATGTTGGTCATCCGATTGCAATGACTTTTTAAAGTAGGCAAACCAGCTCGCTGGTATTGCCTTCGGGTAGCGTTGCGTAATTGAATCAGTTCTTTAGTGGGTCTATCAATGGGTACAGAGTTGCTCACCTAATCAATCGCTGGTATATGTTGCTCCCGTGCCTGGGAGATCGCTTGCTCGATGTTCTGGAGCTGCCGTTCGATGTCATCAACCGAATCAAGGTGCATGTCGAAATCGATGTTGTCGTCAACGTGTTGTCGGAACCTCTTTCAACTGGCGCAATGGTAGTTCCGTCTGGTGATACGATGCCTGTTGACCGAGGAGCCAACTTCGGCCACCACCGGATAGTGGTCCGAGCTGAGCTCCTGGTGTGCGATCGGCTGGGCGATGTTGTTCCCCATGTTGGTGAGGAAGATGTCGAACGGTCAGCATTCGGTTTGCATGGCGATGGTTCAATGGAACTGGTGGCAGATTCGGCACTTGGTACCTGAACGGGCACATTTGGGCTCGCCAGTCTCCTCCATTTGGTCACATTTCGCCGTTTCATGCGCTCCTACACACTTGCCACAGCGCGGTTTTATGAGGCAGTTCTTTCTCCCATGGCCGAAGGAAAGGCAGTTCGCACATTGCGTGACCTCACGCTTCTTGGGGTGGTTCGGCTCCCATGAAACAATTATGTTGAAGAGAGCTCGCACTTTGGAGAGCTCATTCATGATGACCGAGCCCTTCTCTAGGTGGCCCATATAGAGCAGATCCCGATGGTTTCATGCCTCGGCCCGCTTCATGGGGAACACCTTGATCGGCTTGAGCTTAAGCCGTTTAAGTTCCTCAACTATATCCTCCGGTGGGTATTCCGGTAGTCCACAAGTAACCACCTTCAGTGGCTTGCTTCCAGGGGTGTCATGAGTCTAATACTGGAGTTGCTTCGATTCCAGGAATCGTCGTGTAGATTTAAAATCTGCTTCGGTGGAGCAGACGATCTTGGTGCCCATGGTGCCCATGATTTCCTTCGTGCTGGTGAAGAGAGGAGGAATATTCACTTTTTTTTGGCACCGTCTGCTCGGTGACAGATTGAACCGGAAGCGTGGCAAAACTGTTGTTGGCCAGTAGCATGGCATTGTGATCCAATGACCCAGGGTTGGCATCGTCAATTCGCGGTCGCTTTGAACGGCTTGACTGTTGGTTGCAGGCAGCAGATGATGTTGTGCGGCGGCTTGAGGTGGACGCACCAGTTTTTTGTTGCGTGTCGTCGCAACAGTGATTGGTGTCAGTGGGTTTGTTGCCATCTTCTGCAGCGCAGCTTTGAAGCTTGCCACCTCGAGTAGGCGGCCAAGCGTCGAAGAGACACGAGGTGGGCCCGAAATCGCGGCACGAATGACGAGCGAAAAGAAAACCTATCACTACACTACCGAACAACGCGAGAGACGAAATACCACACAACGATATCTAAGTTGGATTACGACTGGTGAGGTCCAAACAAAGATCGAAGCGCAGCGAAAACGAACTTTACTACTCGAACGTCAAGCAGAGAATAACTGAAGGCCAAGAAGAAGGGAGTCACGAAAATGCTGAACGAAGCAAATTCAACAATAGCGGACGGGTCACAATCAGACACCGGCAACAAAGCAATTATTTTGAAGAAGAAGACGATATTTGCTACCCGTTTCCTACGACCGTGTTAGGGAAAACAAATTTTTCAACCTGTTGATATGCAAATTTGTATGACAGCAAAAATAGGTCATTTGAATTGAAAAATTGAACTGCTTATACTAATGGAACTCCTTTCAAATTTCAATGCGAAAAATTGGTGAGTATATCTGATCAAATGTTGAGTCGACCGAGAGGTATAAGCGTTCACAAACCATTCACTTTTGCGTAACGCTCCCATTTTTTTAAATTTTGGAATCCCAGATAAGTAGATAAGAGAAACGTAGTCCTACGTTAAAAAGTGGCGTAACAGCAACATAACTAGAGCAATGCGTGATCCGGAAGAACGCCATATTTTTTTTTTTTTTTGTATAAAGAAGTGCATAATTAATTTCAATGTCATTGTCAAGTTCAAAAAGTTGTTCTGAAATTGTCAGGGACCTGGCAACCCTATCCTATTTACTAGCGTTTGACAGTATGCAACATATCGCGGGCCTTATTTGAATAAGGCCCATCTGACGTTTGTTACTACGGGTACGAACGGCAGTATTGTTTACAAACATTGAAACTTTTGACGTTTGGTTGTAAGTGATGTTAGCTACAGGAGAATGACAGCCCGCCAGCTCCCTGGAAATTGTTCAATCAAAGTATAATATGATATGATTTGTTTACATTTTGGCACTTCCGTCCTTTTCAAACGTTAATCTAGAAATAACCTCGTGCTGACCTATTGTTCTTCCATTCACAGATTACGAAACAACTTCAACGAGGTGGTGCGACACTGAAGAATACAATATTAAGTACGAGACTGAAAGACGGACAAAATAAAAACATATTTGTAACTGTTAGGTAGTTAGTCCTGGATTTTTTTTTAGATTTTTTGTTTCTCTTAAAACCCTAATTTTAGCGGTATCATAACTAGGTTTTTTGTTTTTGTAATAAGTTCTATCCAATGAGGGGCCGAGGAAAACATGCTACGTCATGCCAATGTGGTCCCAAAAATATTTTAAAATTCCAGTCATACTCCATTGGCGTTAGTTTACGAATTTATTCCAAATATATACAGAGAGAAACAGAATTTATTTTACGGATATTTACTCTAAAGAAACAAATTGAAGAACAAAAATATTTGAGATAGATCATCACTGATCAAAGGCCCCATTTATATATTGCAGTGGAAAAATCCATTCGTGTTATTTTGAAAACAAAACCAATATCTCGATGTGTATTAATATATGCTACGGTATAGAGAGAGAAGTCTTAATAGCTACAAAAAAGTGGTAATAAAAGATATAGACGTTATGAACGGATGAAAAGTTTGACTTTTTTTTTATTGAGACAATTCTAGTGGGCTTATTTCTTGCCTTGGGCTTGTTTTTCCAGTTTCTCCTTTTCTATGCTCTCCAGTTGCTGAAGCGTCAGCAGCGAAACACCCAGCTGATCCTCTCGGGTGAATGGTTGCGCCATCTGACGGAGCCATCGTTTGGCAAGCTGTTCAAAAACGGAACTCGTTAAAATCGAAGCTCGTACTGAGCAAATCGAAATAGTCGAAAACTTACCTGCATAGCTTCCTCAGTGCTCAGATTGGTGAGATTGTCCGTGAGGTGCTCCTGAATCCACTTGGGCAGTTTGCCTCGCTTGTCTTGCCGACCGAAGCGCTTATCGGCAAAAATCATAATACCGTAGTCAGTTTTACCTCTGTAGAAGAAATCGGAACAAAAATTATAAAAGGGGGTTGAATTCAATCACTCAGCTTATGTATCATTACCGAATAGCTCGACCCACGCACTGCGCGGCATGCCTCAGCGCGTCGAAGGTGAGAAAGTCATTCTCCCTTATCTGGAACTGATCCCGAAGGTAGTCCAATCGAGCCTTCAAGATTCTCGACTGCGTGTAAACGTACGGAATGCCAAACATCAGCACTGCCCGCCCCAGGTGGTGATCGAAATCCACTCCTTCGGAAACTCGACCTCGGGCAACGGCCAACAACACAGCCCCTCGACCGCACTCACAAGCCTTAACGTAGTTCATCAATGCGTACGAAGTCTCCGCGCTGTCCTGTGTTTCAATGAACAGCAATTTGTACCGCAGCAGTGTATCGATTATACCCTGATCGTACCAGGACGCGACCACCGATTCCAGATACAGGTAGGATGTGAAGAGCACACGATTCCATCCGGAACGGTTTCGCCGTCTCCACCAACAGTTGACCGTAGTTTCGCGTAACGGCCGTATCCTCGCAGTTTCAAATTTAGACGAGATGGCCACCTGATCGTTGCCTCGGGATTAATCTACATATGAGACCGAAAGTTCATAGAATGTCCAATAACCACTAATCCAAGACTTACCATTGGCGGCAAACAAGGCCTGGACAGCGTCATTGTGAAGAACTCATACCACCGGTTCAAAGTCCAGGATCTTCGGGTACATATCCATGGAGACAGGGTTCCACGATGTTATTACCACACTTTGAAAACGTTGGAAAATCGGCTTCATCGCTATCGACGAATCCATGCAACTCAGGTGCATTATTGGATTGGAAACGTAGGCGTCTTGTCGTCGAATGGTTCAACGGTAATGAGTGAACCCTACTACATGCCGGGCTCGCTGCCGGCAAATGAAGTAATCACCGTTAGCGGACCAAACTCGGTTAGATCAGTTATTTCCAACGTTCGCAGCAATGACGCTAGACGCTCGGCGCAGAATCGCAGCGGTTTACGTTCGATACAGACTTTCAGCTGTACGTCCCTTGAAACCAGCCGGACTTTCCCTGGACACGTGCTGAACCCGCAGACGTGACTTGATGTACTCGATGAAACACTTCAGGAAACTCGGGAAGTGATCTGCGTTGCGGATGTTGCCTTTGACTTCTTTGAGAATTTCGTTTGGCGGCGCAGGATTCGCCATGACCATGTCCGTTTCCCGAGCGAACGGCGTCTTTCAAACCTTGTACGCCAAGCGGTATTCGTCGTTCAACCTCTTCCGATCGTCTTCCTTCATTCTTCAATGAAAACAAAAAAAAATCCGTTTCCAAACATAACATTTAATCACAGCTGGCAACACTCCAGCAGCATGTTTCACCAACGTGAACTCCAGTGGTACTTTTCTCAATCAATCGACGATTGATTTTGACGCTATAGAATCAACATAAACGTTATCTGCAATGAAGATCAGATCCACGGTGAATCTCCAACCAACCAGTAAACAACCAATTTTCCAGCCGCAATATTGTGAGCCTCATCGCAAACCACAACCGATTCCCGGGCAAGTTCCTTGGATACAACCTGCAATTTGGATCAACAAATAGATAGTAACTGTAAACGACCACCTGTGCTTGGTTGATCTAAAACAAAAAAAAAATCGAATTCAGTCGTAATTCTCCATTAACGGCCACTTAAACGCTATAAATCGTGACAAAAGTACGGACACCAGTTTCGCTCGATCAAAATCCTTCAAATCATCGATCAGACACCTGGCGGAAGCGTGCTCTCGCTTGCCCTCGGCCTGGAAACCCTCGAAGTACTGACACACAGCAGCAGTTCATCTGCCGTAGCGTTCCACGTAACTCGCCGTCATCCCGTAGCACTTGGCATCCCACAATCTTTCCATCCCGTTCTCTGCCTCCGGTGGATGCACATGTTTTCTCGAACTCAAACCAGCCCGGTAATGTTAAATAACGCAATCTGCTTCTCGTAGTTCATCAGATGCTTCAACTCGGCAATGACCTTCTCCGATTTCCGGAACCGTGAACAGTAGATCAGTTTGCGTACGATGTGCCAGATTTTCCATGATGTAAGGCGACGATGGTGACAACAGGGTGGTGGTCTTGCCCGTTAAAGGGCATCTCGAACAATGGCCTTTGGCATCGAAGGTGCGCTTCAGTTCCAGCATGTATACGCCTGCTCCCGAGATGCGGATGTGTTATTGCAGAAGTACACCGGCAAACCGTCGACGCTTATCCTGCAAACAGCGAAAGTTAGTGAAAGTGTCAAAACCAATTTACAGACGAAAAATTCACATATAAATTTACCTCATTTTAATGCGTTGTTCAGTATTAATTCATGAAAAATATAGGAATTTCGTAAGAATATTGCGAAACAAAACAGCGGTAAATGTGTTTTGTTTCTCTAACAACGTGAAGAAGCAATCTAAAGTTTCAGGTTGCTTGGCTTGACGTTCAGCTGTAGCAGTGTTGCCAATTGTTTGAAATTTAATTACGCCAAACAATGCATTGCCGAAGCGTTCATACTGTTTAAACAAAATTTACGACTGCACACAACGGACATTGATAATTAAAATTGAAAAAAAAACATTGTCACCAAAACCATTCTTTTTCGTAGAAAGCGGTTTAATTTCAAAGTAAAACCTTCAAACCGTCAATTCAAATTTTCCTGCTCTGAACCTTTAAGGTTGATTTTCAGAACTAATTAACAGAACTGTCAAATCAAACCGTGGCATCGTTGGAAAGGTAAGCAAATTATTTTATTTCAAAATTAACTTTTATCCAAGTGGCAATCCCGTAAAAAAATCTCATAGGGTTAAATTTAATGTATTGTAACCATACGATAGAATCAATCGTATATAAAATTGACTATATTGTTAAAGACGATAAGATGACAATAAAAGTTATTGTTTCACAATAGAATCTAATGTAAATTGCAGCATCGACAATATAATCAGGGGTTGTTATGTATCTTAACTATGAAAAAATCGTTTCTCAGAACAAATTTAGTCAATTACTATTGATTTTTATTGTTTCATTTGTTGAAAATTATAGCATATAGGGTGAATAGTAGATCTATTGTAATGACAATATAAATTTTCATTTACCTGATGATACATGAACATTAAGATTCATGGTCGGCAATAGATTCATTAGTTTATAATATTTTATTGTAATTGTATGATTTATTTTTATCAGGTGCATTAAATAAAAATAAGCTTTTAGGATTTAAATTTAAAAAAATTTCGAAAAAATAAACAGTAGGAATTTCGGCAACCTGTGAGTGAGTCGGTAAGATTCACAAAAATTTTGATCAACCTTCTGCGGAAAAAAAACTTTTAAAAATTCATAAATTCGCCTTATGAACCTTTTCGAGATCGTAAATATCTGACTCTAAGACTCTTATGACATTGGTTTGGACTAATCTGATTTGCAGCTTCTTGCACTAATCTGATTTACGCTTCTTGCCTGATTTGCATGTATTTTTATCGTGTTCATAAATGTGCCTTATGATTTTCCGGAATGCCAATTGTGTGAAACAACCAAAGCCTTAAAAATAACAAAATATCCGACCCAGAACGCTGAATATTTTATCTTTGAAGAAGATACCGAAAAGCGATATTTAATCGAGTTCGATCGGGAAGAAGTAAGTAGCTGAAAGTTGATTACAATTCACCACTCTAACTTCTTATTTTCCACAGGCGTTCTGCATAGTATTCAGTACATTTTATCAGCCAAGCCGGAGACTCATTGACGACTTAATTGAACAAAGAGTGAAATTATGAGAAAATGGCGTCAGCAAGTTCTTTTTAAATATTAATTTGCTTTCTGAATGAAAGCTCTGTTCTGCTATTACTGCTGATAGGGGCAACATTAATTTAAATTATACTCTATTGTCTTCTAGTTGGAAGCCGATCCCTCGCCTCTAATGCGGAACCCAGAACCGGAAAAACCAATCGGAACCGCACGCACTACCCACAGTATGCGGTCAAATTTCTGCCCGCTGCTGCTGCTGCTGCTGGTGGTAAGCGGTCAGGCATATTTAAGGTCAATAGATGGATCGTTATTCAACTGGTGTCGGAAATATATAATATGATGAATATGATGAAAATATGAAAAACATGAAGGGATTTCGCATCGTCCTTTAAAGCTGAGATTGTTATTCGAGAAGTACTCAAACGTCAATTCAGTGAATCACCCATGCAAATAAACATCACATTCTTAAAACGTAAGTTTGCTGAACACGAAAGGGTTATTTCATAAAAGCTAACTCATCAGTTGAAAAATTATTCCTGGGGCTACACTCCAATTGCTATATTGACTTCCCCCTTTCAAAATAAGGTGACAAAAACAAGCTTTTTGCATTTTTTCACTGCAGAATAAATAAATGAAAACTTTCATCCTAGGGGAAAAACTGCAGTCAAACCTGCTTCTTATCATCATATTTTAAAAAGAGAAATCTATCCTTCTTCTTGTTCTGTATTGCAATATTCAACTAGAATTGAAATCACCTTCAATGTTCATAAAAGCTATTTTGGAAAACATAAAGTAATAGAAGCGATAAACATAATCCACACTGCTTGTGTTTCATAAAACAAGCAATCTAACTTCATAAGGTTGAGCAATGAAATTCGCTTCCCGTGATTCTAAAAGAAATCATTTTCAGACGCAATCGCCAAAGGCAGTCTTATCAAATTGATACCGATTCCTTGTGGCTAAAATTCATAAGGTTATTTAATGAATTTCCATACTTTTTTTCCGCCAGTGTATGAGAAGCATCCACCTGGACAGGCAACTCGTTGCACCTCGCGTTGCACTTGGCCACTGGTTAGGGATAGATCTGGTCCTCTGATTTTGACCCAGTTATGATCTTCGAACTTCTTCCTATGCGATCAGGACTATGTCTACAAGAAGAGCGTTGATCAGTATGCGTTTTTTCGTACAGTCCACAATATTACCGCAGTTGATATGAAAATTTACAAATTTCCTTGTTTCTGTTTTTGAAAGTGATTCATCAGTTGCTGCATCTGAAACGATAGAAATGTGAAGCTCTCAATTCACGCCGTCTTACAACATCATTGGGTTCAACACCAGAATGTTTTCAGGTCAGACTGAAAGATTGTACTTCCGGACCTAAGGGTTCTACAACAGTGAGTTTCAAATCGATAGTTTCCTTATTATTGTTGGTTTAACCATAGACCTAAGACCAGTGAGTCCCATACAAAAACGATTTTTCTTAGCTCAGGCAGTACTAGCACATCGGTCCCAAGCTTAATAATGTGCCCTAATAATGAACTCACTCGAACACACTCTCAAATATTCAAAATAACACAGCAAATCAAAACAAAGGCGCAAATATGTAAACAGGTGCTGGTTTCAAGTGTAATTCGGACCAGAGGGTTCTACAACAGTGAACCAATTTCAAATCGCTAGTTGCATATTGATTGTTGGTTCAACGGTCACTAAGTCAGTATCGTGTTCGAAGAAAGTTCTTTTTCTATCCTAAACCCATGTTTAATTCCGTTTACAAACGGAAAAGTAAAGAATCGAAAAGAAATCTCTGGAAGCAGTATCCACCTGTAAAGGCCAGTATCGACCTAAAAAGTAAAGGGTTACAGAATTTTGTTCAATTTTACCAAGCAGGTACGACAATTGATCTGCATGGAACGAAATGTCATAACTTACGGAGCAAGGGAATATTTTTCTGAAAGTAAAAGGACAGCTCCCATTAGTATGCGTGGAAACCTTACAAATTCCAATTTTTATTTTTGTTCTTTTCGTTGGGTACCACTATATTTCTTTTCGATTCTTCTTTTCGTTTCAGTAAACAGAATTTAACATGGTTTTAGATAAAGACATTTTTTTGAACACGATACCAGTAAACAATAAAATTGGAATTTGTAAGGTTTCCACGCCAACTAATGGGAGCTGTCACTTTTACTTTCGGAAAAATATCCCGCTAGATTGTTCGTAAGTGAAGGTGACATTTCGATATACGGATCAATTGTCAAAATTCAGCAGCGTAATGCGACACAATTCGTAACCTTTTACTTTTAGGTCAATACTAGCCTCGATATAGCCTTATCAGCATTTTAAGAGTTCTAATGGCCGTCTCTCGGTTGAGCTGGGGTTTTCTGCTGGGAGCAAGCTATTTGACGTTTGGCTTAGGTCGTTTGATAGAGAATCGATCAAATTTTATCGATTAGCTGTCAAACTCATGTCAAACGACCTAAATAAACATCGAATCGCTTGCTCCCTACCAGAAACCGGGCTCAGCCGAGGCTGACCATGGTACTCGTAAAATACTGGATACTAATTAATAGATTTGATTTTTAATGCATTTTAGAATCATTCTAAATCATATTTGTCTTGATTATTCTATGAATCAATTCAACTAAAATTTCAGTTTACTTTAGTAAATCAAGATCTTACCATAACACTAATAAGTTGTTAAGTATCGTTACCATACAAAAAATGAATTTTTCTCGAACAAAATTTCGGTGTATTATACACGTAAATGATTTGTGAATAATATTTTCTCTGCAGTTTTACCATAGACTAACTCTAAGACCAGTAGGTCCCATACAAAAACGATTTTTTTCTTGGCTCAGTCAGTACCTGAACATCGTCCAGCTCGGTCCCAAGCTCAATAATGCACCCTTATAATGAACTCACATGAACACACTCTCAAATGCTCTGTCAAATAACACAGCAAATCAAAACAAGGCGCAAATATGTATAATAAGGTGCTGGCTTCCAAGGTGTAATTCGGACCAAGGGGTTCTACAACAGTGAACCAATTTCAAATCGCTAGTTACATATTGATTGTTGGTTTTACTTTAGGTGGTATCGTTCAATTATGGTTATATCATAAAATAGTTTTTGCCACTATTACAATATACGTTAACATAATTTAATAATAAAAACGATAAATAAAAGGTAATAAATATCGTTACGGTATACACTAGCGGAAAAAAACTTTTAAAATTCATAAAATTCGCCTTATGAACCTTTTCGAGATCGTAAATATCTGACTCCATAAGACTCTTATGACATTGGTTTGGACTAATCTGATTTGCATAGCTTCTTGCTATGATTTGCATACTTCATTTTTATCGTGTTCATAAATGTGCCTTATGATTTTCCGGAATGCCAATTGTGTGAAACAACCAAAGCGCTTAAAAATAACAAAATGGCGTATCCGACCCAGAACGCTGAATATTTTATCTTCGAAGAAGATACCGAAGAGCAATATTTAATCGAGTTCGATCAGGAAGAAGTAAGTAGCTGAAAGTTGATTATGAATTCTGCTCTAACTTCTTATTTTCCACAGTTACCGTATAGTATTCAGTACATTTATCCAGCCAGAAAGCCGGAACTCGATGACGACTTAATTGAACAAGAGGTAAGTATGAGAAAATGGCGTCAGCAGTTCTTTTTAAATATTAATTTGCTTTCTGAATGAAAGCTCTGTTCTGCTCTGTACTGCTGATAGGGGCAACATTAATTTAAATTATACTCTATTGTCTTCTAGTTGGAAGCCGATCCACTCGCCTCTAATGCGGAACTAACAGAACCGGAAAACCAATCGGAACCGCACGCACTACCCACAGTATGCGGTCATCATATTTTAAAAGAAGGAAATCTATCCTTCTTCTTGTTCTGTATTGCAATATTCAACTAGAATTGAAATCACCTTCAATGTTCATAAAAAGCTATTTTGGAAAACATAAAGTATAGAAGCGATAAACATAATCCACATAAACGTGTTTCATAAAACAAGCAATCTAACTTCATAAGGTTGAGCAATGAAATTCATACGACGATTCTAAAGAAATCATTTTCGAACGCAATCATAAGGCAGTCTTATCAAATTGATACCGATTCCTTGTGGCTAAAATTCATAAGGTTATTTAATGAATTTCCATACTTTTTTTCCGCCAGTGTAGTATTGCTGATTGCAGTTAAAAATGGACTTCGGCAAAAACAGAAAAAGTGTGATGAAAGCGCACCTTTACGTCAAATCGTTTCCTGTCTTCACTGAATTTATACCTTTCAGCATAAAGGATAAGTGCACCGAAGACAACAAAACGATTTGACGTAAACGTGCACTTTTATCACACTTTAAAATGCGCAAAAAGCACTTCTAGAGTCAAATCACAACTGCAACCAGAAATAATATATATGATAATTTCAATCATGATGATAACTGCTACAATCATGATACAATAATGAATAATACTTTTCCCGTTTTTTTTCTCCCAATCCAGGTAATTAAATCAAACATTTGACGTTGACATTTGTTTTATTAAAAGCTTTTCGTTGTGAAAAATGTATAGAAATTGAGGGGATATAATTAAAAAATATCGGCAAAAGTAAATCTAAACCCTAGTCCAAACCAAAGCAAAAAAAATCAACAAAAAACACCTTGATTTATGGAACATTAAGTAAACTAGGATATACTAGAAATACTATAATAAGAGATCAGTGGACGCAAAAACCGTAAAAATTGACAATCAAAGGTATATTATTAAAGTCAACAATACTGTTCACAAGTGGATTAAAATTCAGTTATAAAGTAAAATCTACTTAATTAGATTGCAAAATACCCTTCACGTAGGCTAATAAAACCGCTCCCTACCAAAAACATATTATAATGATCAGTATTATATTGCTGGTTGCAGTTGTGATTGGACTCTAGAAGTGCTTTTTGCGCATTTTAAAGTGTGATGAAAGTGCACGTTTACGTCAAATCGTTTTGTTGTCTTTGGTGCTCTTATCATTTATGCTGAAAGGTATAAGTCCACTGAAGACAGGAAACGATTTGACGTAAACGTGCACTTTTATCACACTTTTTCTGTTTTTGTAGGAGTCCATTTTAACTGCAATCAGCAATACAACATTTAAAATAAAGAGCCTTTCTCGTGAGGATAGAATAAAAACAAATTTTCATTTTTTAATCAGTTCGTTTATTTGTTGGGCTCAGGCGTGTGTAACACTTTACGGAGCCGATATTCAATATTGTTGTACAAAACATTCTACTTTTTGTTATTAGTAAAAGAGGGATGCCAATTACTCGTGGCTAGCTCGAGGTTAATGGGTCACATAATCGTTTGGTAAGGGAAACAAATTTTCTTGATTTTGTTTATTTTTTAATTTAAAAAATGAGCTGTCAATGAACTACTTGCCCATCAAACGATCTTTACCTAATGTGCAGAATTAAATGTATCCCCCAACAAACAATCACTCATTAAGTAAACATCATTATGGCGATTTAATTCAGCATCATATTGAACAATGTCTGAACTTTTTTCAATCACAGCTTCTGTTCAGGCATTATTCACACAAATTTGGAGAAGTTATTAAGCTGTCGCCAAGCGATTTTGGACACAGGCAATCGCATATGCTTAAGAAGTTAGTTTGCAGCAATGGAGTTCAGCTGATAATTGAATAACGGCTGTTTAAGTTCTGCTCTTAAACTACGGTTATTTAAGCTTCTCTTCGGTATTTGTTCACTCAATTCTGGAGAATTTATTCATCTTTAGGCTTCCAATTTTCAAATTAATCGTCTAATCAACTTCAGTAGAGATAGAACTGATTATTATATTTAGCATAACATTTATTCAACTATTGTTAAGCGAGTTTTTTACGGAATAACATATTTTACCTTGTGAATTAATTAATCATGATGAAGTTTTTCTTCAACATCAACCAAGCATTTAAAAAGTGCTGTGGTTTTGATTATAAAACTGTTGTTGGACTTTTTCAAATTATAATATAACTTTCTTTGTTTTTATGTATGTTACTCCATACGATACAGACTTCTCCTTTGTTTGCTATATAAATTGTGCGTATTTAATTTGATATTCTTATATACGTACATTAACCAAGACTTGCAACATTTATTTATTAACATTTAATAGCGAGATTCGAACCAACAACCTTCGTATCCTCCTCTACGTGACATACCAACTGTGCTATCCTAGCATTGAATGTAGCATCAATAAACCGCCTATATAAGCTCAATGTTATATGTTGAATAGTAGCAGAATTGTGCTTTAAATGAGCTACATTGTTATTCTATTTATAGCATTATCCGTCAATAAGCAACATCAGTGTTCAATAAAACCTTCTAAATGTTGTTATTAAACGTCTGTTTTAGCAAGCTGTACACAAGCTTTCACATTTGTTGTTCGGTTTTACCACCGACAAACCGACATGAATGACAATAGAAAATGTCTTAATATTTCTGTTCAAATAATATTAGTGACATCTATCTTCGTGTTCGCTGAGATCGTTTATTGAAGCCACGAACACGCTTGGGAACTTGATGAGATGGTTCATGTCTGAGCTATTCTGGGCACACCTATTTGGTCTAGATCAAATGATTCTATGGGTTTTGACAGATGGGATCGCTGCACATTTGAATCGGTCGTTATGGATTCTTGATCAATAGTGAAGATTGAGTTTCATGTCGGTTTGTCGGTGGTTTTACAACGGACATGACAGAATTCAAGGGAATGTTGAACAAGAGATGATTAAAATATATGACAATGTGTCCTTATGTATTCAACATCATTCCACCGATAGGTTGAAAAATTACCATGATTCAACTCTTGGTAACAGGACAATACTTTTTCATCGACATAAAAAATGAACAACGAATAAACAAAAACAAATGAATTAATTGAATTCAACGAATATTGCATAATGTATTCAGCATAACTTTAAGTTGAAGAAAATATATTGATCAACACACTTGCCGAACACTTCGGAGACTTTTATACGGCATTTAAAAGATTTTTTTTAAGTTAATTTTGCTGAATATTGGTTTAACACAGCTATAATTCAAATAAATCTAAGGTTTAAATAGCAAAGCTAGTTAAAAAGTGTGACATTAGAGGCGTAAACTGTATTTCAACTAATTGTTATGTAGTCGAATAAAAGTTAATTTAGACACCTGTATAAGGCTTTTGCATTGTTTCTCGTCAGCTCAAAGATGGAGCAGTTGAATAGTAATGTATAGTGCAGCTATTATTCAATTCAATATCAGGTTTTATTAGCTGGGCTATATAAACGATGTTGAAATTGATTGATTAACTGTTATTCAGCATTTTTTGGACTGTTTAAATTTAGCTAAATAAAAATACTGAATAAGTTTTTATAAAGCATGTTATTCAAACAAACTGAAACATTTGAATTAATGTTAATATTTCAATTGAAAACATGGTTACTCAGCTCATATTTCAGCCAATTTTTTTGTTCAGCTACGAAAATCGCAATTCAGCTCTAATAAAGCATGTATGCTTATTTACTGCTTTCGTTTGTTTGTTGGGCCATCCCTCCAGTTCAACAACAGTGCTTAATTTTAAGTTTAAAACTACTCAAGTTTAGGTACTTCGTTTCTTCCGTGAAGGTTCGAATCCAGGTTGCTCAATATTTATATTTTTTCAACATTATTGTATTTCATTTATTTATTTGTTTATTTGTGGTTAATAGACCAAGTTCAGATCCTAATGATTTGGTTAAAAAAATGAAAAAAATATTACATAGAAAAACGATTACACAATCAAGTCATGACCAAAAAAATAGCTTATCTTAACTCTGTGCGTCAATTGCTCCAAAAACGGTGAAGAATCTCCGATGAAGTACATTTCGCGTCAGATGGGAGTCAAAAACTGACGCCACCCTATTGAACATTCGCTACAACCCGTGGATAGCGCTACTCAACCCACAGTTGGTGTGACAAAAAGGAAGCCTCAGCATTCAGTTGTTGCGCATTGGCCTTGGTTGAACATTGATGTTGATTTGTTGCAGGATTGTTTCGCAGTCGGTATTTTCTTGTAGAGTATCTGCGACAGTTAAGGCTCTACAAACGTCTCTGAGGACTCACAGAGGCTCCATGTTCACTAATCCAGCTGAACACCTAGGTCTTTAACGCACTGCATTCGTTCGATGGTCGTGTTGAAAAGATTGTAGTTGAAAACAATTCAGCACAGACATTTGATTAGGGCGAATCTGCTTTTGTAAACAAACACTTCATCTGCTAATTTATCGGAAGTTGAATATAATTCTTTCAAATTGAATATATCAGCGGATAGAGACAAAGTTTCTTTTCCTTGAAGAGTGCTAAATTTGTATTTGTGACCTTTTTTTCAAGAGAAAATGAATACGAAAGCCATTGTTTACAAAAACAGATTCGCCCTAATCTAATGTTGGCGCTGAATTGATTGTTTCCGCCGTTAAAAGGTTATGACTGAACACTTAGCTGGGTTGACCACCAATCGATTTAGAGTACACCAATCAGCAAAGGAATCAATATGTGGCAAATTTATGATATTCATTCTGATTTCTTGTAGCAAATAATCATAATGCAATCTTATGAATATCTAAAGATTATTTGGCTGAGTGTAGTCATCATAGTCCCGAATAATGGTAAAATTGACAATCATATTTTTTTCTTTGAACAGGTAATATACTATGCGACATTGTGAAAATTTGCTCTTGAATTTAATCCGACAATTTTAGTACTACCTTTTTGAGATTTAAATTCCGATTTGAGGGCCCCTTGGTAACGATCGCATATAAATAAACAACAAGTTTCGTCTTTCAAACGTCAAACCACCCGCATCGCGATTAAATTTTTTCGTTCATCAGAAATCCAAACAGGTTGCAGTCATTGAATTTGTTTTCAACGCTGAAAATATAGAAAAGTCGGCATAATTTGCAGTCAAATATGAGCTGTTTATTTTAAAATTTAGGGCTAATAGTGTCACGCTCGCCTGCACACATCGGTGTGTGATTATTTCCGAAAATAATCGCTAATTTAATTATCGTAATTATGTAAGGCGTGACTACAGGATATAAGCAGGATATTAATTAGAACAGGTAATGGCATGAGGTATTGAATTCTGACGGAATATATAATGACCTGAATATATTTGACAGGATTAAACTATTCAGCAAACAAAATGCTTCCCCGGATTTGCATAAAATTTCGGATCAAGTATGTTATGTCTATGCTGCTGTTGCTGTTGGTTCTGGGATATTTTGGCGCATTTACCCATATGTTTGAGGCTGATTTTGAAAGACCTTCACCTATCCAATGGAGGAGACATCCTATCCAACGTCTATCAGCTCCGACACGGTCAGCAACCGGCTGTGGAACCGATCAACGGGTATAATTATACGTACATCACGGATTGTCAGCACAAGTGTAAAGAAGATGATCGAATGATTGCACCACGGTTGGTGCTTATCGTGAAATCGGCCATGCAAAACTTCGACCGCCGGATTGTATTCGCAAGTCATGGGGTTGGGAAAAGCGGTTTTCAGATGTAAAGATTCGGACGGTGTTTGTATTGGGTCGACCGGCCGCGACGGATCGGCGACTTCAGTCGTTGATTGATTTGGAGTATGCCAATTATCGGGACATTGTTCAGGGTGATTTTGTGGATGCATACTTCAACAATACGATCAAGACCATGATGGGCTTCCGATGGGCAGTAAACTACTGTCCACGGGCCAAGTTTTACATGTTTGCCGACGATGATTTCTACATATCGTCGAAAAATTTGCTCAAGTACGTTAGGAATCCGGTTAACTATCCAGAATATTTGGAGGAAACGGATGAAGCACTGCGAAAGCTGGCCCGCAGGTTGAGTCAGACAACGAGTAATAACAATGGATCCGAGTCCGCCGGTGTGGAGACGGATGAAGTTAAGAGTAAGGCGAATGAAACGGCCGGCAGAGTGAAACGGCAGATATTGAACATGGATATGGAGCTGCCGAGGGATGTGAAACTGTTTTCGGGATTTGTCTTTCGGTCGTCTCCGCACCGGCATCGGAGCAGTAAGTGGTACGTTTCACTCGAGGAGTATCCTTGGGATATGTGGCCGACTTACGTGACAGCCGGGGCGTTTCTACTTTCGCACGAAGCGCTGTTCGAAATGTACTATGTGAGCATGTACACGAAGCATTTTAGGTAGGTTCATTGATGGGGGGATCATGCAAAAACAGGATAATTCCAACTGTGTTCAATTCAATTGCAGATTTGATGACATCTACTTGGGCATCGTTGCCCTAAAAGCAGGAATTGAACCGCTGCACTCGGAGGAATTCTACTTCCACAAGGCACCCTTCTTGGGACCGCAGAGTTACAAGTATGTGCTGGCTACCCACGGATACGACGATCCTGATGAACTAGTCAAAACATGGAATGAAGTACGAGCCGCTGGCTATGCCTAGGCACATCTAGTCACTTATATGACATCGAAATCAATGTTGCTGGAAGTTTTAGAGGCCAAAAGAGAATTGAATCTACTCTCCCTAGAAGAAAAAAAAAACACCCCACTGAAATCTGAACAGGTCAAACAATACCCACAATACATTTATACATAAACAGTGTAGCAGTAGCAAATTCAACGAAAAAGGTAAATTCAAGATCAATTTGTAGAATTAGGCAGTTTATAGGAGAAAAACGGTTTTTTGACAAGTACTACTTTAAAATTTCAGGATAGAGATTTGAGGGTTTTTAGAGACATAAAAATCAGCGTCGTTCTTACTTCAAAAGTCAGTTTTCAGACTTTTCTTAGACTGATTGTGATAAACAGGTTGCATGTAGTAGTGATGAACGAAAATGATACACATTTTTTTGTAGTTTCTTACCAAAAATAATCTTAATATATTTAATTAGAAGTTCATTAGTGTCATAAAGCGTCGTTTTTGTGTATCCCTATGAAGTATTGAGCTAAGTTGTTCCATTTCGAATAAATTACCGGATCACACCTGGAACCTTAGCTGGCTTCCTTCTTCGTCTGCCTCGACGAGTGGGTGCCAAAATCTTTCTCGTCCTTTTTAACCGACATGAGCAGGACGTGCATCGTGTCCACCAGTTTATTGTATCCGGATTCCGTTTCGGTCAGTTTGGTGTCCTGCTCGTCCAGCTTCCTGCGATTTTGTTCTAGTGATTGGTCCAGCGCGGTCAGTTGTTGACGTAGCTTGCTGATTTCCTTCTCCAGAAGGGTACGTTCGTGCTCCTGGTGGGTAACTATGTCGGACAGCTTTTGGCGCTGGGTCCGTAGTTGGCTGATGCACTTAACCATCTCCTGGTTGTGTGCCTGAAGACGGGCGGCAGCTTCAAACATTTTGGACGGAGGATGAGCAACGGAATTTGATGCAGAACACTATAAACAAAGCGGCAGCGAATGTTGACAGTATCACAATGTGTACTAAAGCGTTGTCGGAGTTCGTGTTTCACTTCCTTCTCGGTCCGGTTTGCAGTGTTGTGTTTCGTTCGCGACTGGTTTGGCTTCGCCGTCGTCTTGGATTTCGGGAGTTTTGTTTCGATCGTAGCTGTTGAAATTGCTGGAATTCAATGGTCCGATTGTTGTTGTCCATTAGTTAAAAGTGTAAACTTGTGCGCTCTTCTGCACGTAACATAGGAATCGTGGTGGAAAAGGTAAAAAGAGCGGAATTTTCCCCATCGGAACGAAGTTCATCGAACCTCTGCAGTCTTGACAGCACTCGGGAACGTCAAACATCAAGGTGAAAGCATAAATCCGGACGCCGCCATGTTCGAATGACTGTGGTCCGCGGAGAAGAACGAATGAGCGAGCGACGGCAAAGTTTGTTGATTATTGAGTGTCGTCGCGTTTTGCAATTTTATTTTTGCGATCCACAGTTAATCGGTACCCTCGTGTAATCGAAAAGCGGTGTTGTGTTTACTCATCAAGTGTGCAAGAACCGGGCGACGACGACGTAACGCCTCGAAGGAGTAGTGCAGAGTTTTGTGTACATTTTTGCCTTTACCCGTGATAAGCCTTCCTCAGTGAAGTGTGTTGAATTTCAGCGAGTGTTAGTGGGTAGTCTGATAAAAATCCGGGGCCGTGTTGATTCCCGTTAGGTTTTCGCTTCGCCACCTTAGCAGGGGAGGAACGAAAAAATTCACACACTGTGAGCATATTAGCAAAAATATCTACCGAGTTCCAGTTGGATACGAGCCAGACGGTGTTTGCGTAACGACGGAGTCAGGATGGATACCAGCGATCGAGGTAAGAGAACTCGTCCAGCCCGGAAAAGGTTCTATTTTAAGGCGCAGACACGAGTGCGGGATTTTTCGGCCCGATGGTGAATGGGTGACACCAATTTTTGCCTTACTTCGCTGCTGGTGTATAAGCAGCTTATGCGACACGAGGGCAGCAAGAGGGGAAGGAAGAATGTAGTGCTGCAAAGAAGACACTGGTTTGACCTCGTTCGTCTCTCGGAAGCGAAAAAGGCGAATAGAGCGTGTAGATGGTGGGTTCTGCTGTTTGGATAAATGGCAATCTTATGGGAAATGATACGAGATTTGTTCAATGAGGCCTTGAATGCTTGTTATTATTTAGTTGTATCATCCATGGTAACGTTGTTTAAGATAGGGCTGTCCCAGCTTATGCCAATAAGGAATACTATCGGTTGAAGCTATCCTATCACAAAATTTTCACTGGACTTAGGGAGTTATATCCGGAGCAATTTGCGATTAGGGCGTACATGCAAAACGTAAACAGAATGATTTTTCAATGCAATGCATAATCACTACTGATTGTGCTCTAATTTTGTTCATTAAATAGTGTTTTCGCAAAGGGCTTAGCGTTATTTTATTATCAAATCAATTTACTTTGCAGCTTACGCCATATTGAATATTGACAAGTGAAAGGCGTAATTTAAATTAGAGATTAGATGTGTTTATTAATGAGACTTTCAGCCGGTGGCTGGTTCGTCTCTAACGTAATTTAAATCAAAGCATAACGATGGTGTAATGTAAACGACGACACTGACAAAATAATCAAAACAATGGCGAAAAGTAAAAGGCGAAACCTATGAAAATGTCAAAAATACCAGCTGTGGCTGAAAGGCTCCTAAATAAAGATAAATAATAATAATAAATAATAATAATAATGTCAAAAATAGGCGAATAGTATAGGTCGATACAATTATGTCCAGTTCTTGTGGGGCTAACATTGAAAAAGGCGCAATCCAGCATACTAGCAATGAGAGTCAAATATTGAAAATGATCAAATTTCCAATGAAAAACCAACGAATTTCCATCTGTATTTTATATAAATCAGAAGCTAGCTTTGTTCTTTATCTGAAGACTGCTAAACTGTATTTAACGGCATACGCTGAAGCATTCTCGACGGCAGCCATTTCTTCAACATTTAGAATTGATATAACCTAGATTCTGTACTAGATATTGAATATTTAATCACATCAGTCTGTATACTTACTTGCTGTGAGCAATCTGATAGAGTTCAATTCAATGATTATTCACTAGAAATCGAGATTTATCAATTTGAAATTGAGAGGTAAGTATGCGAGAAAGAGATAAAAGATAGGAAAAAAATACATGGAGCAGCGATTCACCTTAAATTTAAACGTTAATTTTTAAATTAAGATTTGAAACTCTTCTTTCAAAATTAACATCATCATTCCCCCTCTGTTTACATTCTGCATGTTTATCCTTATCGCAAATTCCTTATTCCAGAAGCTGATTTTCAAATTATCTTGTGTGATGAAATTGTTGCGTCTGTTCATTTTCATGAATTTGTCAAATGGGGCTACCCCATATGGCGTAAGGTCGTTTGGCATAAACAAAATATTGAAGTTATTTCGCATAAATATCAGAAAATTAAAGCTGCTTCAGGTTCAGTGGGATAATTATAATTTGGCATAACTTAGACTTAGACATGCAAAATTTAATTGGTATAAAGGTCTTTTTGCATTGGCACCGAACAGTTTGAGAAAGATTATTTGGATTCTGTAAATTAACGTTTTATCATTAACATTTGGCATAATGACAGTTTGGCATAAATACTAGAAAATAAGATCAAATTCTAAGCAATTAATCAATTTCATTTGGCATAATGGTTTGGGCACATCAATTTTAATTTTAGGAAAAAATAAAGCCATTATTTGCTGTTTTTGGTTGCGACATCTATCCTCGATCCCTGTAGTCCCTTTCAGGAACTAAGCCGCGGGTGGGTGACCACAGCTTGCTGGGCAGGTACAAGTAGCACGGAAACAAAAGGATAATATAACTGGGACACAATGGCAGGGAATTTACTAGAGTGGAAGGAAGGGGAGTGTAATGTCGATCAGACAAACAAAGGAATTCGTAAATCGCTTGCATGTAGGGAAGATCACGCATTCCCAAAACATCTCTTACCTCTCGGAAGGGTTGTCTACCTCGGGACACAAGGGTATCTAATAGTCGTGTCCTGGAGGCATCATTATCCGGGCAATGCCAAACTGCGTGAGCGTTTTCTCTCGTATTGTTTACTTCTGTGCATTTGTTTACTTCTCGGGTCGCCACTAATTTGTGTTTTCATCCGTCTTTAATTGGATTTGTTGTGTCCAAAGCAGTGTCGTTTAATTTTTAATTGCATCGTTCGTCTTAACGGGATGAAAGTTTTGGTGTAGCAAGTGTTAATATTGTGAAATTTTGTTTCTAAAAGATAGCAATTTTCAAACAATTGTGTATACTTGCCGCGCGGTTTGTTGTTTGTGTTCTAGTTACACTTATCCGCCTACCGTAGTTTCGTTTATTGTGCCGAAGTTTGTGTTGTGTTGCCAAATCCATCAACACGGGGATTAAATCTCGCGCTTGATGCTCCACCTGTATATGAAATAGCTGAACTACAATATAGGCGATCAATATCAGTTCAGTTTGAACTCTACACGGGCGATCTAAAGCAATAGTGCATTGCATACGACGTGCAACAGTTGATGTGGTATATTTGGCGTGGCCGAGTGAATAACGTAGCTTGAGCATCTCCACCGTAACATGTCGAATTCTGCCTGTGATCACTGTGCGAAGCCAATAAAAGGTGAGGAGGATTCTGTCACCTGCATGGCCTTCTGCGAGAGGATGGTTCATCTGAATTGTACTGGCAATAAGACAACGAAACTGAACAAATCATTCGTCAAAATCGTCCATGAAAACCCAAATCTTTTGTGGATGTGCGACGAGTGCGTGAAATTAATGAAGATGGCTCGATTCAAAACTTCCGTCTCTTCGTTCGGCGAAGCAATTAATGCAATTACCGAAAAACAAGAGTCCGTGCATGCTGAGATAAAAAAGCAATTGGCTGAACAAGGTCAACAAATCGCCCAGTTGTCAAGACGAATAACACCCTTAACACCGATGATGCAAGGACCTAAAGTCTCTAATCAACCTACTCCGAAAAGGCGCCGCGACGAAGAGCTGGCCATCAATAAGCCGCTTCTTGGCGGTACTAGAATCGTGGCCGACACTGGCGTGATAACCGTCCCCGAGCCTGTTGAGCTGTCTTGGGTGTATCTTTCTCGTATCCACCCGAGTGTCCAACCGGAAGCGGTCGAAAGACTAGTGAAAGATTGTTTAGAGGGCATTGACACAATCAAAGCCGTTCCGCTCGTAAAACGAGGGGCTGATAAGACTCGCATGAGTTTCATTTCATACAAAATTGGGATTGATCCCAAGTTCCGTGAAATGGCATTGAATGCTGAAACCTGGCCGAAAGGATTAATGTTCCGTGAGTTCGAGGATCATACCTCAAAAAACTTATGGCAGCCTCACACGAATACCCCTACCATTCGGATATCTCGAGAAACAGGAGGGTCTGCAATTTCGACACCTGCTTCCGAAATGGATCTCCATTAACCCCAAAGCGAATGTCACACTGTAATCAGCGCCGCAACACACTCTGCTCCAGTTTGCCAGAACGCAATGCCTATCACCTCATGGGGGTCCTCGAGCCACTCGACCCAGTCGCGCCTGCTGCTTTCTATCAACATCATCGCCCTGTTTCCTGCCATCATCGTTCTGGCCCTGCGGTCGAGTCTGGTGTAGGGGCCTCTTAACAACCACTCTCAGGCAAGTACGATAAAATTTCTACATCTTCGCTTCCTGAATTCCATCGCGTTTCCAGCGGTGGTTCATCAATGAAAGTATCAAGTCGTCACCCATCCGGTCATCAAAACATGCAGACAACGGAACGCACATCACACAGCTTGATGGAAGCCCCCAAGCCAGTCGACACAATCGAGATCCGCTGCTCTTCTGCTGTCTGTTCCAGTCTTCCAGTTCGGTGGTGAGGGGGATTTCCAACTTGCCGAACGCACGTTACCCCCGGTCGTACCACTCATCCAGCGGGACGAAATGACATCTGTTCACTTCAGCAAACCTAGAGCTTCACGCGCTATGGCTAATCCAGATTCAACTTCTTTTTGTCCAGGTAATGCTAGAATGAGTATATGTCCAGCCAAAGTCATGAATGGTACTGCACGTCAATCAAGGAGCTCCAATTTTCAGATCGATTCAAATTCAGCTATACCTGCTTGTAACAATCCGGCCAAAGATGGTGCTCATCAATTAACGGTGTACTACCAGAATGTTCGGGGCTTACGCACAAAAATTGATGAAGTTTTCGTAGCTGTTTCGTCTTGTCACTATGACGTCATCGTTCTTACGGAAACGTGGCTTGATGATAGAATATTCTCTGTCCAGCAAGAATAAGCTCTGCTTTGAGCAATAAAAAAGAAAATAATCTTACAACGGATATTAACCTATGCTAATGATATTATGCCAATGACGTTATGTCAAATGGTCATTAAGCCAAACGGAATTATGCCAAATAACCACTTAGCTCAAGTTACTGTTACGTCAAATGACTTTATGCTAAACGACCTTATGCCATATGAGCTCTCCCAGTCAAGAGCTACAATTCTATCACACACCTTATTCATAAATTCAGTTATCGAAAAATTTATCCAAATAATTTCGTTTTTTTGGATAAATTTACTGCACTGATGAAGGAAGTATGAAGTTTTAGATATTTGAAACGTTCTTTATTTGAAATGCGATCTAAATATTTTTTAAGCTATTCAAGTCCTTGTTCTTCCCTTAGATCACTCGGTAAAGGCGCGGCTAACAACAATACCAGACTGAAGCTTTCTGGTTTTGATTTTAGTAATATTCCGTAAAGGGAAATTTATGGACTCCCTAGGCATTCGGTATGATTATACTTGCCGAACAGAACTAAAACCTGGGATCGTCGGAGATTTCATCGAAAAATTTATTGTACAACACAAATACAACAAGCTTATTTCTGTATTATATAATAAATTTTTCCATGAAATTAATAATTATACGAAAACTAAACATTTTCGACGTTTGTGATACTTGTAAATTTATGTTACAATTGTCAAATTTTATTAGTTTTGCATCAGTGTGATCTAGTTTAGATTTAAAATTAGGTTACCAACTAACAAACTATGAATATGACACAACTAAAGCCTGCTTAAGCTAAGTCTAAAGAGAGTGACCAAGCCGATAAAAAGTGAAATTTACTGATCGACTTGATTGGGAACAAGGAAACTTCGCAAAAGTTTGACTTTAACGATCACAAAGAGCAGTTGATTTGATTATGTAGCACTACCCCTTAAAATAACATATGAAATAAAAAAATGGACTTGTTTCGGATGGCGATGAAAAACAAACTCCAAAAGTTTATTCAATGAAATGAATTGAATCCTTCGTCTACTAATCCTCCTACGGAAATGCTTCGTCGCACAGTGGTCGAAAAAGCCTTTCATCACGGTGTTCTTTAGAGACACCCTGATTTAAAGCAGAAAAATACCTCTATCATTGTCGAATGGAAATGGTGTCTTGAGCAAAGTTGCTTAAAATTATATTCCCTACAAACTTTTTTTTGACATCACCCTTCTATTGTGGCTTTTCCGATCACTGTGCGACGTCTTACAGCAGTTGGCCTGAACCTTAGCCATGGCCGATTAAAATATTGGTGTCGGCTGGTTCTTCAGTTCTTTCGTGGCCTTGGCGATCAGCTGCTCCTCCGTTCTGGCCACGAAATTATTGGACTAGGTCCTCCGTTTGAGGTTCGTCAAAATTTATCTATCGGTCACACCTTCAGTGATCTCTTGGCATAATGGGCTCCGGCCAAAATAGCACATTCTCCTTCGCGTGATACTTCTTGGTGAAAGCGGCAACTTCCGTTAGACACTCTCTCCAATCACCGCAAGCCTCGAAGGAAATAACAGTCCCTTAGACATTCCCTTCTCGCTGGCCACAGAATGACCGTCTTGGGGAAATTTGTCAACGCTTACCTCCTTGGTGGTGGACGTAAAGTATCCGATCGCGTCTAGTATGTCTCACCATTGCCACTACAAAGCAACGCGACGTCATCAGGTTTGGCCAAGGGGTGAGTCGCTTAGAACAGTGTGCCAGGCACGCCGTAGTAGAAAATCATACACCATACCGGAACATGTGTGGCAATGAAGTCTATACAGGTGGCGAAGAGCAGGGTGCATGTCGGTATTAGTAACGAAAAATTTGTTAAAAATCCATGATTTTGGGCAGGGTTGCGGCTTATCATTTTTGACTCAGGCATATTCATTTGCCAATATCTCCTTTCAGAGGGTCAATTTCAAAATATGATGTATGATGAACTTGTAGTGCATGAGTAGACCTACAATTTTGTGTAACAGTACATTGCTCTAACTCCTATATCTTCGACATGAGAGCGTATATTCACAGTGATCTTCACGTTGATATTCGCGTGATCTTCACCGCGAATATCATCGCGAAGATCACTGCGAATATATGCTCTTATTCCTCAGATATAAGAGATAGAGCTATGTACTGTTGAACAAAGTTGTAGTTCTACTCAAGCACCATAAGTTCATCATACATCATATTTTGAAATTGAGCTTCTGAAAAGAGCTATCGGCAAATGAATATGGACAAGTCAAAAATGATAAGCCACAACCTTGATTTCGGGTAGTGACATAAAACTCCAAAAACAAGCGAATGATAACAAAGCAAGTTAAGTTTTTTCCGCATCCTTTTAGTGCACAAAAAGGCATTTTTCAGCCGAAAACTTTTAAAAACTATACCAATTACCGAAAATAAACATTCCATCTTGTGATTTGCTGCTGTTGTAAATTGTTGTTTTATTAGATCTACGTCACGCATGTTTACAAAATACCGGCTGTGCATCATCTGACGAACACAATGACAGTATTTTGCATTACACTAATACAACTTAACCACTTCTTCTCCACCTGTATAGACCTCATTGCATGTGTGGCACTATCTGGCACACTTTTGACAATTTTGTACTTTTCGAAGATATAACCTAGCAGCCATGGAAAATTGACGTTGTATGTTGTTTTGATTTGTTTGTTTTGTCGCGCAACAGACATACGTTTTGGAAATAGTTGTTTGTTTAGGCAAAATTTTGAGTGGAACAATCAATGAGGTTAGTGATTAAATTAATAAGTCGTGACATGAAAGATAACTTACCAGCTACAATTAAAGGCACATTTTCGGAGCAAACAATCAAGATGATCCAAGAGATTGAAGAGGACATGCGGATCATGGCTGGGATCCATTGTGAAGAAGTTGCAGCTGGTGGAACTCCAGCAGTGCAGTTTGTGCAGGCGTTAAAGACTACGACTCAGATATCATGGTCCAGGGAATTATAAGTCGAATGGTTTGAGCATATTAGACACCATGCAAGGAGAAAGGATTGAGGAAGGTTATGATGGTGTATTTCCGGAGCAATTTGCGATAAAGGCGAACATGCAGAATGTAAACAAAGGGGAAATGATGATTGTAATATTGCAAGTAGAATTTCAAACAGTAATTTACAAATTAACGTATACATTCAAATACAATCTAGCATACAGACAGAGAACAAAGCTAGTTTCTGATTCATATATAAAACTGATGGAAATCCGTTCGTTATTCATTGAAATTTGTACATTTTTAATATTCGCCTATCAATACTAGGATGTTGGGTTACGCCATTTTCAATGCTGGCCCCACAAGTACTGGAAATAAGGGTATCGCCCTATACTATTCGCCTATGTTTGACATTTTCATAGGATTCGCCTTCCACTTTTCGCCGTTGTTTTGATTATTTTGTAGGTATCGCCTTTTACTTTTCGCCGTTGTTTTAATTTTTTGTCAGTATCGCCTTTTACTTTACGCCATGTTAATGTTTTGATTTAAATTACGCCTTTCACTTTGTCAACAATCAATATGGCGTAAATCGCAGAGTGAATTGTTTTGATTACGAAATAACTTTACGCCCTTTGCAAAAACAACAATTAATAAATAAAATTATAGCACAACCAGGACAAAAAGGTCAAAACTCATGATTTAGATGTAATAATTATGCATTGCATTGAAAAAACATTTTGTTTATATTTTGCATGTACGCCCAAATCGAAAATTGCTCCGAATTTCTTGCATACCATTACGCATTACATTAAACGGTTACAATTCAGAATATAATATAATTATATATGAATCGAATAAATAATATTATTACAGTGGAATCTCGAATGCAAGATAAGGTTTGAGACATTTTGTCATAGCGCCCGGTGAATCTGTAAACAAAGGGTAAAGTTGGGTCTCGTTCATTGCTTTCGCAGGCGTACGTGAGCTGTTGAGAAAGAGGGTAAACTAATCATTAATATATAACAGTTTATAGAAACTCTCGCACTTACTTCCAGCGCTTAGAATCTTGAACATTCATTCTTTATCACTGAGGTTGGCTGTCTCAACACATGGTTTCCACAACAAAATCCTTAACCGAGCCCCAAATCACCTGGAAAAATTTTGCAAAGCTAAAACCAAAACAAAACAATCGCCTGGTTGCCAGACGTAGCCAAAACATAACGATTCAAATGTCAAATTGCCATGGCACACGTGGGCACCTATTGGCACTCATCGTAACGCTCAGAGGCACACTAAAAAAATGGGCATAAGGGATATTGTGCTAAGCGACTGTAGCCCAGTTAGAATTGGAACAAAGACTATTGCGCATATTTCGGATATACATTAACAAAATAGTATTCTGTTTTAACTAAAATGTTCGACTTTATGTACTCGATTCCGAAGATATCTGCGGACTTTTCCCGGAATCCGTTTCATCAACCGGCGCACATTATTCTCATCCATCGTTTTGGCAATCTTATTCCACTTGGTGAATTGATACATTGAATACTTTTGAATTTGGCAGGAACATCTCCCCGAGCCGTAGCCAAGTAAAACGTTTGTCCCGGTAGCTGTTTGAATTCGGATTTACATCATCCATGAGGAGACAGCCATTGAATTTTGTCAACACCTGATCATACAGTTTTCTGGCACGGATTCTGGCAACATTGTTCTATTTTTGATCCATATTTGGTTGTCTACAGGCACGGTATGACTGGAAGCCTTCCCGGAGATGAATCCGTTGCACGGTACTGCGTGCGGCGCGAAACTTTTTGGCCAAATCGCGGTCTGAGATGTTGAGGTTTGCCTTAATGTTCTGGATGACTTTGTTCCGCAGTTGGCGGTTGACAGTACATGCCCGACGCTTCTCAAAGCAAGCTTTATGCTGAAATTTACCGAAACGAGTGATTGCAGAAGAGTCAGCAATCTGATTAACCTTCTTTAGGTGTCGGGGTCAAAATCCTAAATCATAGAAAATTACGTTTCTGTTAAAAAAAACCTATAATTCGGATGCCCCGGGTAACCCTTTAGGAGGGAACAAAGGCGAATTTTCGCCGAAACATGCCTTCCGACTGCTGAAACTTCATGATTTTTTTAGGTAGTTCTATTTCTAAACTAGAAATGACCCAATTACTATATTGGCCATTCCAGAACAATCCGGATGCCCCGGGGAAACCGTTTAGGAGGGAACAAATACAGATATTCGCCGAAACATGTCTTTCGACGGCGTAAACGTTATGATTTTTGTTGAGTAGTCTATTTCTAGCCTTGAAATGGACCAATAGCCTTATTGGTCATTCTGGAACAACCCGGATGCCGCGAAATAACCTTTTAGGCGGGGACAAAAACGGATTTTCGCCGAAACATGCTTTTCGACGGCTCAAACTTCATGATTTTTCATACTTTACGCCTTCCCTGGGCATTGGCAAAACCTTGTGGTAGCTTGATAACTACCAGGTCCCAGGGCTTATCTGGATCTTTACCCAACCGGGAAAGATGCAAACCAGTGTTGCCAGGAGTGAGGTGGACCAGAAGTGCATTTGAACCCACTAGTAGTAGCATATTAACTTTTAATTCGACACCTTTCCTTACTTTCATACAATATAGAACTTGCATAATTTCAATTATATTACTGCTATTCAAAAAATCGTCTATTAAGGGGACCCTCCCCTGAATTTGGGCAACAATAAGGCAAAGTTTGTATTATTTTTTTGTGGGAGAATGAAAAGGCGTACGATCTTCCGATTTGACGATTAAAATCGATTATTATTCAAGATTTCAAAGAGATATTTTTTTTAATTCAAAATGGCGGCTACAAAATGGCGATTTCCGTAAGCCTCTGCGCTCAAAACATAGGGCGACAACTTCAAGCCTGCAGCCTCTTGTAGTGGACAGAAATCAAATCTAGTTATCATTTCTGAAAGATATTGATATTGAAAGATAATTTTCTACGGCTTGAACAAAAGACTACAGACAATTTAAACTTAAACTCATTGCATAGTGATCATTTGAACTGAAAAGTTTAATTATTCGCAACTTTTTTTCATTTCAATTGTGTTAAAAAATTATAAATAATTAATGCAAATTTTAAGTTCAAGCCGTACAAAAAAATTATAACCTTTCAAACTATTAGTTGGTGGAGGGAATCGGATTAATAGTTCAAGCCTGGGGCTTGAAGTTAGATTGAAAAACATGGTTTCGAGAAATCGCCATTATACACCGTAGCCGCCATTTTGAATTTTCATTCTCCCACAAAAGAAACACAAACTTTGCCTTATTTTTGCCCAAATCCAGGGGAGGGTCCACTTAATGTCACTACTTTTATTATAACTGAGTTTTATTATGGGTCTGCAATTTTCTGGAAAGCATCACCACACAGATTCTACGTTTTGTTTAGCTGTATTTATGCGGGGAGAAATGAAGATTCTCGTCGAAACATGCCTTTCGACGTTTCAAATGTCGTGATTTTTTATAAGTAGTTCCACTTCTAGCCTTGAAGAGGACCAATGAATATATTCTCCATTCCTGGACAGTCGGGATGTTTCGTCGAAAATCCGCATTTGTCTCCTCCTGAAGGCTTCCCCGGGGCATTCGGATTGTCGCGGAATGGCCAATATGGTTATTGGTCCATTTTAAGGCTAGAAGTAGACTATTCATGAATAATTATCAAGTTCGAGCCGTCGAAAAGCATGATCCGATGAAAATTACTATCTGTCGCCGCCTCACGGATCATGGCAAAACATGCCCTCTTTCGGCACAGATTCCTTGTGGCGAATCGGGTAAAAAGGGCAGTGCTCACCAGAAACTGAAAATTGAGACTCTTATAAGCATTTTTACTGCAAAGACTCTAAATTTGGTTATATAAATTTTCCACAATGTTAATTTGTAATCCGGGTCAATGTGACCCGGCACACCTTATATGGAACAAAATGCTAACACCCAAGCAAGGTTAATTTGTTAGTTTAGTTGTAATTTTAACATGACAAGCTGTGATAAAATACATTGCTTTGGAAATTTGCGAATTGTCATTAGTTTTATTTCAATTTTTGAATGTTTATAACTACTTTTCGATGCACTCCTTACTTCTTTCTTATCGTTTCAAGCTTATTGCTTTCACAATTTGCTTATTGCTTGCTGTTAACTTAGTGTTCTAAATGCACTTCCACAGTTATTAATTGAGAGCTTTCGATGCCAGGTACCATTGTTGCATTAGTATGCTTGTGTGGCAAGTACAATTATACCCTATTGCCCAGGGAGTCCTGAAATTTTTTCTTAACGAAAAATTCCTACACTAGACCGAGATCGAATCCAGCCACCTCCAGCATGGTGTTGCTTAGTAGCCGCGCTTTACGACTGAGCTAAGGGAGGACCGATACACTCAACATAACATTAATGCCGGATGCAACTTGATTCTAGATGACCGTGTCCACTATTTATCTTTTTTAATCCTCATTTCATTTTAATTATAAGGCATCATAAGTTACATAAGAGCGATTCTGGATCCAGTTGAACAGAGGCGTCTCGTGATTAATGGTTCAGTCTGCTCATAGAATATTTTTTTAAAAGACCAACATCCACAAAATGAACAGCTCAAAAAAGTTACCTAAATTTTTGGCTGTGCGAAGGGAACGCAGTCAAATTTCATCACACTTTTTAAGCAGTTGAATTTCACCGAATCCCAAAACTTGGTGAGATCATTCCAATTACGACAATTATGTTCAAAATTATGTTGTTCAACAACTTTGTAACGTCATAGTCCTACTCCCGCAGGCATTTCGCTATAACGTCAAGCTGAGTTGCATGATGTATGACACTTGGCCTTCCGGTCAAGATTTTCCAATTGATCTCTATAGCTTCCTCTGTAAGAAAGGTACAAATGTCAAGGACTCGACTGTCCCTTTACTGCGCTTGCTCTATCTTCTCAAGAGTAAACATTTTTATTTGTTCTAAAAAGCTTGAATTATTGACGCGTTTCAGTCTTTCTAATTGGTTCTAACCACATTGGTCCTCTCTTTCCCACAGGCCCACAGTGAGAGGATTAGAACTCTATGGTCCAAATCACAGTGACGTCACACCTCAGATTTGAAAGATACTGGTGCCCTTGTGTTCAGAAATTCGCGTGTGAGAAAAAAGGACGGGAAACACGACGGTTACTGCTATCTCTTATACTCTCATGGTCAAAAGTGAGGTTAACTTTATCCGTGCAATAGTCTATTGCCGTCTACATGATTGATCCATTTCATTTAATGTCACTTTCTCTTTTAAAGAGAGGGTTTTGAGCCTCCATTAATTCCTCCGGTAAAGGTTAAACTCTGAACTAAGGATGGTTCTATTCCTGTTCCCGGTCCTAGGATGTATCCAGTTTGGAACATATCTAGACCTCCACATCAGAATTTCGTTTCAAATTATACGATGTTGATGATGTTTAAGAGTGCTCGAGAAATCCTTCGCACTGTACTTCTATTTGGACCGCCCGTGCTCTTTGCCTATGCAAATTGCAATTCTCATCACATACTAGATGTCTACAAGGTGAATGTGGGTGGTTGAAGCTAACATACCGACATACCGGCGAACAGTCGAAACCTTGCATTTGTCGATGATTGAATGACGTGTATGAGAATGCAAAACTGGCGCTGGACACGCTTTGCATATTGTTCGTAGATGGATTTTTCAACAGCAACAACGAAGAATTTTTTCATAAATCGTAGAAAAAAATCTAAACGTCTGTTTGTATTTTCAGGTATTAACATTGGAACTAACTTTAAGAGAAAGCAATCCTAACCAGCGAACCAAGATGAGTCAACCGTTTCTCAATCAATGATGAAAAATAATGCGTGGGAGTGCTTAAGTCTAGGAAGATTTATTAGAAGCAAACAAATCTCAGTTGTTTTACCTTAACGAATTTCATATCAGAAAGCCAAAGCTACGGAACTTTTCCCTGTTGCTAATTGGCAAAGCGTGTCTGTTTTGGTCGTAGCCAGTAATTTCATATGCGGAAACTCTAGAATGGCCGAAAATAGCCCAAACGAAAACGGCAGCAAATCTGAGATTTACCTCATTCTAAGCAGCTATGTTTGTTCCTTTCGCTGATGGACAGAAGCGAACTGTTACTACTTGCAGAGTTACCACCACCACCACCATTACCATCGGAAGCCGTACGTCTCGCTTGGTTGTTACGCTGCGGATGCACGGGCAGAGCATTTCTTCGCTGCTGCTGCTCCTCTTCCTTCCCTTCCGCGATCGTTCCGTTCTTGCGTCCCGAGTGGTGAGCTTTTCAAGGTTAACTGGCTCTCGCGATCGCATGGATTTTCGCCTGGCACCAATACTGTTTCGTGGATGTTGATGGCTATGATGACGATGATGATGATGATGAAGAAGAATGGACTCTGTGAAAGGTGGTGGCCACGCTTAATTTCATATGGTTATAGATCTAAGAAATGATAGCAAAGCATAACGCTGGAATGACGTGACTGACTACTCACACATATGTAAGAATGAGGATCCATCCAACATCAACGAGTATCTATCTTCGATATGAATTAGCATAACGAAACGTCAAGGTCAACCGATTTTATAGGCCGCATTCGCCTGTTGTCACAAGTAAATGTTTCGGTTAATTGGTCACAGATAACGCAAATAAATCTGCGGATGGAAATTTGTTGCACTCAAGAAAACACTTAGGATGACGTGTTAGCGACAACATTGAATTTATGGAAATTGCTACCGGTTTGTGCCGGCTAGCGACATTCGAATCCCATTTTCCTACGTAGATATACTTTTCACGCACAACACCGGTTAGAACGGGTACCATAACAGGATCGTTAAATCCACCGTACTGATATTCTAATCAAACCAGTATGCATTTATGCAGGAACCACCCCCGAGCATTCACTTTTGTCACCTGTTCGCACAAAGGAGGTGTTAATTAAAAAACATTCCTTCCACGACACCGTCTGCGGAGAACGGTATGCTTATGGGAATGCTAATATTTTTACATAATATTCCGAAGGAATCTCACCTGCATGCTGTCGAGATCAAAGACAATACAGGTAGTGATACTGCTCGTTGAACCGCGATTAGGTTTAATTTCAGCTGACACGGCAACCACAAGCAACGATGCTTCTGAGTTTCGTTTTTATTTTATGTGTTGACTCATTTTTCTGATGGCACCTGGTGTAAAATGCTATAATAGCACTGATGAACTTGTGCAACGGGAGAGTTTGCTCTTGCACTTGACAGTCAGTATGCTTTTTATGCACGGCACGAACGATAGAAGCTATGTACGATCGGTTGCTGTTGCATGCATGGGCACGATTTGGCGGCGACATGACTGTGTATCGATTTTTGTTATCGAAAACTATGTTAATGGCTTTGATGTAGCATTTCACTGCCTTGTTGTTCGTGCATGAAGTCAGGACCTGCGCTTAAAGGAAAAATTCATTTTTTCTTGGCAGCTGGTAGTTTGAACTGTGTTATCAATTAATTACCTTATCTTAAGAATGTTGGTAAGACAAACGTCAGGTCGGGAAACCGCGTTTGTTAACGAATCTTAACCTCGAATTAGATGCCTGCATGAATGGAGCAAAGGCACGGTATTACCAACCCGAAGGCAACCAGTTCGATTCCCGGTCTGGTCGAAAGGATCTTTCTGATTGGAAGTCTTCTCGGACGTTGTTCTCTGCCAATTAATACACGAATTCAGGTATTGGTAGTGATATCAGAAGCGCTCAATTTATATCTATCCATCACAAGTTGAGAGCGTGTACAAAATCGAACATACTGGAAGAAATAATGAACTAAACCATTGCAGAATAAAATAAAATTGTGTAGTCGATCATAGAGACCAACTTCATTATACTTCTAGAACTTTTTTAACGAGTTGGCACTATCAATCAAAACCACGTAAAAAATGGCATCATGATTTTCTCCATGTTTTCTCTGCATGTATGGTTTTCTCCAGGACAACTATGAAGTTTATTAAACTTTATTAGAAAAATGATTTTATTTCAATTTTTTTTAAATTTTTTGTTGATTGTATGTCAAGGTGGAAATATTAGAAAGCTAAGAATCATCAGATGTTTTTTCCTGAAAAAAAAAACATTGAAATTTAATTGACGCGCCTGGGTAGCTCAGTGTTTACTCGTTCTGCCTACTGAGCAGATGGTCGGGAGTTCAATCCCAGGCCCGTCCCCTTCCTTGCCATTTGTCACTTATCTCTTTCTATCACCACTAGATTAAAAATAAAAAGCAGTCTACTGCGCTCTCTTTCATTGATCGCTTCACTTACCTCAGTGCATCCATGATCTAAAAATAAACCTGCCTCACTAACACAACTATCCTTCCCTTGGCAATTGTAGAGGTGCAGTGGTGCTCACGGTCTCTAATAACAACGATTGTCAAACTAATCATCCTTCTTCCCCCCTCCCCAAAAGACCGTGAGGACGTGGCCGGCGCCGGTACTGATCTATAAATAGAATAAGTGAACTTGTACATTGAAGATGTAAAAGCTACTCCCAAGCTCCATCTATGTGGTTCTCTGTGCAATTGCACTAGTTCTGATCAGTAAAGGAGTAGCAACTACGATATTGCACGGTCTTTTAAAACTCGTGATGTCTTATCAACTCGTGAATCCAAGATGGCCCACAGATTCTCTATTTTGTTCAGATCTGGACTTGTGGGGGCCATCCCATAGGTTTAATACGGCAGGAACGGAAGAATGCTTTTGACTTCTTCGCGGTATGTTTTGGGTCATTATCTTGCTGGAACACAAATTTGTTTTCCAATATGTCGATGCAGGAATCTGCTGTCATAATACCATCGATTTTTACCAAAGCACCAACACCCGCCCAAGAAAAATACCCCCACACCATCACGTTCCCTCCACCACGCCCAACTGTGCCCTGGATATGTCGATCATGAAGCGCATCTCCAGGTCTACGCCATACACGAGCTCGTTTTTTTCTGTTGAACAACTCGAATTTGGACTCATCAGTCTACAAAACAGTCTTCCAATATTCTAAAGGTTTATCAGCATGTTCCCGAGCAAATTTGAGTCGTTTCGCTTTGTTGACTTTGCTAATAAAAGGCAACTTCTTATAAAACCTGCTCTTCGTACCGTGTTCAGCGATCCTTATGCGTAGAGTACTGTCCGAGATCGGGTGTAGAATCTCTTCCTTGATCTCCCTGAGGGTAATCTTCGGATTTTTCTTAATTTCTCGAATGATTCTTGCATCTGTTCGGGAATCTGTTCTACGTTTCCTTCCCCTTCCTGGGCGATCAGCTACTGAACCATGGGTGTTGTACTTTGCGAAAAGTTTGGTGACCGCTGCTTTGCTGTACCCATACTTTTCACCAATCTTGCGATGCGATTCACCTTTCTCGATGTCACGAATAACACATTTTCGGATCTGCAAAGGAATAGTTTTGATTCCCACCGTATTATCCATGGTTATTTAGATAACTCGCACTGAATCTTTCTGACCGACAACTGAAATCCGTAAGAAGATCAACAGACACTTAGAAACGTCAAAAAAATTGAATACGAGGGGCGTTTGGATGTAAAAATTACATACATATAATATATTTTCAATTCGAGAAAAAGGCCAACAAGGGGAATGTGTAAGAAACTAATATGATATTCCGTGAAAACAATTCAACATGTTTTGTTTTTAATTTATATCAAAACGAATGCGTTTAAAGAATCCTCGATACCCTCCCCGGGTGGAGGAGAATTGCACATGAATGACAAATTTTACCATTTATGCAAAATAACTGAATGGCAAAACTTTACATTAGTTTGTTTGAGATAAGAGTTAAAACAACAAAAATAATAACTGAAATAGTTCGAGGGAATTTCTAAGAAATAACAAATTTTGCCATTATAAGAACAAACTAAGAACAAAATATTTACAAAAGAAGAATTGCATAATAAGTTATTAGCGAGGTGTGGATAACATAATAATAACACAATGAGTTGTTCTCCAGAAGGTGTCAATAATGTTAAATTTAATCGTTAACGCTAAAAAATCAAAATAATGGTAATTCTAGTTTTTAAATAGGAATAACTGGTGAATGGTATGTTCTCTTTCTCATTTGCAAACAAATCATGCCAAGGCTTCCAATATGATAACTCATGGATCTATATGAAAGGAAATTTCTACAATATTCAAGAAATTCTATGTGATAAGGACAGCTCTAACAACATTGTTGATCAACTGCTACACTGTGAAGAGCTCTTCAATAAAATGATGAAAATTAACGACTCCATTCAGTAATGTATAAATATGCACATAAAACTGTCTGAAAAAATAATTTATTATATATAAAAGTGAAAGATTCGCGCTTAAGTTGATTTATGTCTGTTTGTTTATTAACTTAAAATAAAAAGAGAAAGTAATACAATATATTTATTTTTGAATATACATTTTTTGGCAGAACACTTAATTCAATAGTTTAAAATATCTTTCCTTGCATATCACTTCTTTCATTCAAATCCATAAATTGCGCAAAAGAAACAAAATAACTTAATGAAAACCAAATTAGTTATGATGGCAAAATTTACCATTCAGTTGTTATTAAATGAGTTTTCAACTTGTGTATAAAATACCTAAATAACAATAAAACTAGTAATGATAACATATTTTGCAGTTACATTGCAATTAAGTGTTATTCCTGAATAAGTCAAAAATATCAAATCTAGTTGAGATGGCAAGATATGTTATTATTATGTTATTGGTTTGCAATTCACCTCTACCCGGGTCAGGTTGACGAAGCTCTCTATATCTGTTTTTTGCAAAAGCGACAGCACCAACGACCGGTAAGCCAAGAAATGCTACAAGCTCAGGCGAATAAAATCTTCACCCAGATGGTTGTAACAGGGGAATTCGGAAGCCGTGGTTATGTGGAAAAAAACCACAAAACGCAACGGATTTACTTACCGAAAATCAGACTTTGCTGCACAGGATGAAGATTTGTCAGAACTGTTGGGAGGAAGATTTGTCTCTTTGGCAGAATGGACACTCAAAAATCTTAAGGAGCTGCCTGTATACTACATGGCATCCAAGATCGCTTAGATGGAAAAGGAGCTCTTCGAAGAGCTTTTTAAGGAATTCGTCCAGAAAGTGACCGCCTTTCTCATTACAACTCATGTTGCGAAACAACGGTGCATACAGCACGGTATATGACTAACGAAAAGCGACGGTCGACCACGCAGCGAGGACCGTAAAATCGATCATCATCATAGATCGATTAAAAATAGAAAAAAAGGGTGAAAAACCAAAACAAACCTCTATTAATACATGCAGTGAGAAAGTTCCCTATCAGAACAATTAAATTGCGGTGATTTAGTACCTAAAATAAATAGTTCTAACAATCAAAATTTATTGCAGGATTAGACAAAAATATTGTGGGTAAATATACTGCTGATATGATATGAAATCCTATAAAAAGAAGTGCTACTTATTCTAGGGAGTTCAGTGCATAAAAGTACACGAAATTTGTCTTGTTTAATTTATCTTAGTCTAAACTACAATGTAAGTAAATCTAACTATCTATTTACACTAAATTGATAAAGTGCCTTATTGAAACTAATTTAAAACATTGTATAGCCGAAGAAAGTGCGGGATTGATTTGCTGACCCTTGCCAAACCACAGTAGCACGAGGACCTGGAAAGAGACTATTAAATGTAAGTTATTTGTAGAATTGAATTGTAAATCAAACTAATTACATGAAATTACAGTTTTGAGCTGCTATTAAAGGCTGCTACAAAAAGGTGGTGCATTTTCGAAAGGTAAATCCGAACAACTCAGGTACGATAAACACTGCCGATGGATCAATTTTTACCATATTTCTCCCTACAAACACCACCGCCGTTCATCAACCGATAGATCAGAATATCATTCAGATAATAAAGTCGCGCTACAGGAATCTGATTATGCAGGAAATTCAAATTCGTGGAGGAGAGTTTGACGAGTGCGTGAAAAAGATCAACATAAAGGTATCATCGTTTTAGTTGCTCAAGCGTGGGAGGTAGTTCCAGCTGACTTGATTCAAAAATCTTGGAACATGCTTTACAATGCCCGTGAAATCAAGGATGAGGATAATGTACCGCTGTCTGTCCTAAGAGACACGCTGAGAAGCATTTGTGAGAAGATAGCACAGATCGAAGAAATCGACGAGGAGGATGCTGAATTCTGAACGCTGAACGATGATTAGATCATCGCAAGTGTTCTTCACAAAGATGCTGACGAAGACATTCCTATGCCGGTGACGACACAATGCAGTCAATGTCAACGCAGGAAGAAGCATCACAATATGCGGATTTCGGAGATGATGACGAATATGTAAACGTGCCGTATGAAGCAGCCTTAAATGGGTTCGATCTGGTAATCAGATACGCGGAAGAGACCAATTGGCCATTGACTACACACACAGAAACAAAAGCGTTCACGAAAATGAAAACGGACCGTGAACTAGTTCACGTTTTCAAGATTTTTACTCAAAAACGTGAACTAGTTCCCTATTACGTGATTCATTTCACGGTGTATTTTTGCTGGTTCTTGAATTCATGACTGCAGTTCACGGATCCAGGCATGATTTTTTTCCGTGCAGTTCTCGCTGCACCAAATACGTACTAATGTCAAAGACATCGTAATAGACAAACCACAGTACGAAGGCTTCAGTGTAGGAAAATTGTTTTGATGTTTTGTACAGGTTTGTGAATTGTTGTAAATTTGAGTTCTACTTTTATGAATAAAGAATGGTAATATCAGGGTATTAGTCACTCTGCCACGTTGTGTTTGTGTTTCAGGGTGTCGGAAGGTGTTTATGTGTTTTAACACATCTGTCATAGCTTCAATCAAAAATGTATGCTTACTGGCAACCATGGACCATTTTGACTTTTAATCCACGCACATTCATATATCATCTGAATCACATCAGAGAAACAATCAATCGATTCGTGTAAGTGATACCAGAAGTAAATTCATCTTTCATGTGGTGAGGAGTGTGTTTGAAGTGTGTCGGATTCTGTTTTAAGGGTGTTAACACATGATGGCCGGGTGACTTACTGGTAGTATGGAATATGCTGAAATCAAAATCTGGTTCATTTTTATTTATGCATCGTTAAAATAATACTGCTTAAAGTAATATTCTAAGATAAAAAAATTTGAGAACAAAAATAGAAAAAAAAAAAACAAAAAAATAAATTGGAAGAATTAATAATATTTTTTTTAAAGAAATTGTAAAAACAAAGGTAAAAAGGGCTAGAACACCTTGCTGGGTGATTAATTTTTATTTTAAGTTAATTCTTCAATAGAAAAAACAAGATAAATAAAAAAAATCTAGAAAGAATTTTGTTTCGATATAACGATTAACGAAAACAAAAATTGAATTACGTTATATCGAGGTATGATGGTATTATCCATAACTTTGTTTAAATTTAAATGCAAAATCATGCGCAAAATTGGGGAATTGATAAACATGTACATATGCGTGTATTTTTATTGAAACATGCATTAGTATACTTTCCCAAAATTGAGTAAATCTATGAGGTGCTTTGCTCGTTCAGCTGTTATTCGTAATTCATAGGCAGAAGACAACAGAGGACAATTATTTGTAACTGCAAAGCAAACATCTGGTGTATGTCAATTGCAACCAAGTAAATCAGCTTTACTGAATTGTTGTTTTCAAAATCATTGTTTTTTAAGCAGCGAATCACTATCGGTTATTCGGATTTCTTCACATCGTGAATCTATTCATGTTAAATTTATTTAGAAAGTTTTGAAGCACAACCATTTTCTTATTTTCAACACAGATTATCCAACATAGTTAGAACTTACGAATTTCGAACGCTTTGGATTTGTCTTTTTTAATGACTAATGCATATTTTGATGAACGTCAACCCCAGTCTGAATGTTTTCTCGATAAAAAGGTGCGAAGAAATCAATAATAAGATAATTTGATTTTTCATATTTATGATTCCTTTACATCTATTTATGTGAAACCCATGTTTTGCATTTATGGCCTATCAAATTATTGATAAGTCAACAAATTCTCTCTCATCATGTGTATTTTCCTCTCTATAGTGTAAAGTAAACTTGCATGTAATAATCAACGATGCGGTCATCTGAAGTAGATCAAGTAAAATTCAGTTGAGTTAATGTTTCAAAGATTCCCATGTCGTGTGAATTGAAAAACCCATGTGATTTTGAAGCTCTTTATGTGCATGGAAATAGATTGTAAATTACAAAATAATTTTAACTGTGCAACACTGAAACTGCTCCTTATGCCACTCTCGAGGTGTAATGGTAGATTTTTATTGTGATGACAGGGTAACTTTTAATAGCGCTGGAATGTTTTCGGACAGATTTATATCTACTGAAAACGGTGAAATCTGCTCGATTTCAAATACGTTTACCGATTACCGTAATGTGATATTTTATCCAATAAACAATCATCAATAATTTAGTCTTGGCTGCAACTAGCTAACGAGATTTTTGAAAGTTGATTCATATGCAGGGTAGGCAAAATAACACGCAGTTTTTCTTTTCAGTGTACCAGTCTAGGTTATGTGACAGTCATCTTGTTCTCAGCATTTGAAAAAGGGACTCACAAAGGGTAAACAAACAATTTGTCATTGCATTACATTACATCCATATTCTACGAAAGTTTCTGACTTTATAAGATGTGTTAACATCTTATAAAACTTATCTTAGTAAATGTCCAACCAGTTAAAAATCGCTTCCAGCTGAAATATTTCTGAATTATATTTAAAAATGCAATCGATCGTCGCATAGTATGCTGAGTTAAGGGAAACATACCCTAATTTTGCGCAAAATTATCGTTTCGTAACGTTATTTTCTTCGATATACTGCACAACCTTACTTAATTGCACAAACATTTCCTGACACTTTTGACGTTTAGGTTTTTGACAATCTTCATCAAATTATGTGGCAAAAATAATGTTAAACGGTTTTCAATTGCCGTGGTCCTTCGTTTTTTCCAACCCTGTACATCAGGTCGAATGTAGGCCCTTCAATTTTAATCTATACCCTTTTCAGCAAGCTGTGTGTAAAAATGCGAAATTCTTTTTTAAATATTGGAAAAATCTATTCCTTCTTTACCTTGTACACGCAGAAAACGAAATGCAATCAAAGGACAACCGATGCTTATTGATTTAAACTACTTATTGCGCCGGTAGTCAATAGAAAATATAATAACGGACGCATTTCCATCCCATCCCATAGGGTGACCTTTCATGTTAACAAATTCAATCCGATAGAACCATAACGGATGCTGTCGTCTAGAAAATATCCCGCAAACCTTTTCAGGGGAGTAGAATCCACTTCTTCAACTTGGTTTGATTTATGTCAATCTCACCGTGGTTTCTATTTATTCCAATTTGTGTAACATAATATATCGAACCCATACAGCCCCACTCGAACTAGCATTGAGGTAGGTTTCGGGTGAGATGAACACATAACCAAGAGCCGGGCAATAATAATAGGGGTCGTCAACATCGCTGTGAGCGAGGATCCACGGCGAGATGTCGATGGCTTCGGATTGGGAGTTCGTAGAACTTGGCACTTTTTGGGCACAATAGCGCAAGAACCTTTCACCGCGCGCGCGTTCAAATACCTTTTGCGCTCCTTTGCTCATCGTGGTGTTGCTATGTGTACATACGGGACACATCTCATGACTGGCGCACTCATACATGGCCCTGCTGCCTCATCTGTATCGCTGAGCGTCGTCCATAATATACACAACATCAAAAATTTATTCAATTTCTATTTACCCTAAAGTTGTGTATTCGAAAGGAGCTCCCCGGCAGGCGAATCCTGCTTCGTGTTCCGACACCATCCTACATATAAAACCAAATTTTTTGCTTTAATTTCGATGCTTTCTACCGTACTCCTGAGCTACATATTTTGCGCCGTGCCGTGGTTCGTGGGTTTCGTCCGTCTGGAAAACATAGCCATCAGTCTGCGAAAGAGAAAGCATGATGCAATAAATTCTAATTTGGGCAAACAGAGCTCTGATACCCCTCAACCCCCCGTTCCCGTCTGTCTCCTCTGCACGTCGATCACTCAGAAAAACAATCCACCAACTTGGGCTAGGTCATGGCACTTTCGGCTCGGGACCTACGTATAATCCTGGCAACATATTTGCTCGGTTACCTACTCTGCTTTTCGTAGCTTGATATTATCATAATCGTAATATGGGTGGCTGATATCTGTGGTGTGACAGGTGTATTATGTGTTGTTTTTGCTCCATCACATCTGGCGTGGTTGTCGTAGGTCAAGTGATTGTCGACTCGGCGGTGGGTAGGGTGGGTTTCAATTAGTGGAATTGGTTCGGAAATTGACCTCCCTTTCGTGCTGTTTTGCGGTTTGAGCGAACGATGTGGTTATTGACACACGGTAAACGTCGAGCTAAATCGAAGAAAATAAACAAGCTATAGTAGGTGGCTAATGCTGCATTAGGGTGGGAAACGTTTGAGGGGACTAGCTCTAACATTCTAAAGTGTGCGAATTGCTTATTGGGGGTTTCATCCAATTTCCGTCGTACTACAAGCAATCCGCACTTCAATTCTCGGTGATAGCTCACAAGACCGAATGGCCATAAGGTCGAATGAGTCATTATGCCGAATCGGTCACTAAGCTGAATGAGTGACTGATCATTCATTTATTTGTTTCTGTTTGCTTAGGATAGCTTTCGGTTCGAATTTCAATTCAGTAGCTTTTGTCCCAATGATTACAAAAAAGTGATTACAAAAATGATCACAGTGGTCCAGAATGTGAATTTTTTAGTCTAGATTTGAAGTTTTGGAGCAAAATTGTCTTCTTCAAAGTTGTTTTTAATAATGAGGCTCTTCTTTAGGTATGAATGAAAACTTGTATATTTGCAGAAAGAAACGCATATATATCCTTCGGAAAAGTTGTAGATTAGTAAATTTTAGGCAACTTCGATTTACTAATTTTTTCTATTGCTTTTAAAATGACCGAATAGAGCAATATTTGCTATGTAGCTAACGGAGTTCATAATAACTTTTGTTTGTCATACGATAGTAAGGCTTTTTTTATTTATTTATTTTTCGTCGGCCTAATTCCTCACATGGGGACAATCACCGACGCCAAGGATCCTACCTATTGACTCATGACTATAAGCCGGGACCAACGGCTTTACTTCCCTTCCGGAGAAAGACGTGACCAGATTTTTTCGCCTCAGTAAAACCACCGACGTCGAGGTAAAGTAAAAAAACAGTATGTTTTATACTTCAACGAACGTAAGAACCATCCAAAAACATTCCATTATTGTCAAAACAAGGACCTCTTTATTAGAAATAAGATTGTAGAAGACATTTTTCTCTAGAATTTGAATTCTCGGCTCAGGACATATTTGTTTTTCTATGTTTGCCTTCTGGACCACTCTAGTGTACATTTTATTGTAAAACTTAAATCTATATATACACCGTGTCCAATATATTCTCATTCAAAATAAAACTCTTTTTATTTCAAATCGATATTCCAGATTTTATTGATAACTTTACCTATATATTGCAATATAATACTGATCAACTACAGCACATGTTTTGGAATAACACCGCCTTTAACCTTCTTGACCAGCTCCAGACGTTTTTCGAAACCGTAACAGGCATTTCGTCCCAAATTCGTTTGATTACGGTTTGGAATTGGTTAATATTAGACGCCCTGTGGTCATTTATCTTTGAAAGCATGTATGACCATACGAAATAATCCAAGGGATTCAGATCTGGTGAACTGGGAGGCCATTCATTCTTGTACAAAAAGTCGGTCAAATTTTCTCGGCACCAGCCCTGAACGAGATTTGCAGTATGCGATGGCGCTCCGTCCTGCTGAAACACATAGTGATCATCTTCAAACACCTCTTGTACATCTGGCTTGACAACTTTCCTCCAAAACTTCCGTTTTATAATATACGGCATTCACTTTAACGCCTTTTCCGATGAAAACCAGTGCTAATTTGCCTCGCTTGCAAATTCCTCCCCAAACCATTGCTGACGCAGTACTTTGGAACCGTGGAATATTCCTATCACTCTCTGGAACAGTTCTCGAAGAGAGAGTCCACAACCTGTCGTTCTGGACATTGTGGGATTGTTGCAAGACGAATAACTTTTCGTCGGAAAAGATAAATTTTTCCCCTCAAAAGTAGACTTGCTCTTTCGAGTGGTTTCTGCTTGGACTGCACATTAACAATTCGTGCAGTCCGCACCGTAAGAGTACGGCCGGATCCCTTCCGGTCATCCAACGAGCTGGTGCCGCGGTACCTTCGGATGGTTTGGTTCGGTACACAAAATCCCGCTTTACTCCGAGGTTTTTCAAATATCTGAAAATAGCGCCCGGGCGCTCACCTTTCAAAAACTTATTTATCACCACAGCACGAAACTCCTTCATCGCTGGTAAAAGATAAACACCGAATGAAAACAATCGGATATAACCTAAAAGCGTTTGTATAAACATAGTGCAAAACTACACCAACACATACGTGAAGCATGTTGAGAAGTTGCACGACACCAATGCAAGGAAAAAGTGTATGAGAATATACTGGACACGGTGTATAAAAATGAATTTCTGTCTGTCTGTCTGAACCTTATAGACCAATTGTGCGTGTCCGGCACCTAGCCGGCCGATACTCGAATAAAAAAAAGGTTTTTTAATCGTTGTAGTTGTTCTTTATATGAAAATGTAGGACCCGTACTTTTTTATTTTACGATTAAGGTGTTCCTTTTTTATGGTCAAAAGGTTCTGAGTTTTAGCCCTTTTATAACTTTCATAGCTTTGCAACAATTTGTATCGAAAAGAGAAAAAGTTTTCGACAAAGTTTCATAAGAAGCCATACGACCAATAAAGGGCTGTCCATAAACCACGTATACTTTATGACGGGGGAGGGGGGAGGTGTCTAGCCAAAGGCTACGCTCCATACAAAATTTCAAAATTTTATAAAGCCAGTCGACGAGGGGGGAGGAGGAGTCTTATATTTTAATATTTTTTTTTATCTATCTGGATTAGGAGAGTATATTGGAATAGCACGGGCTGACTAAAAATGACTAAAATATTGAACTGGGTAGCATATGTATTACAAAATGAACAGCGTAAGGACAATTGTGCGGGTCCCCCTTTTCCCTCCAGACATACTTGGATGTGAATAAATTGACACTTCGTCTTCACTATGTTGAAGAGTAACTCTTGTTCTATTGATTAGTAGCAGTGCATACATAGAAAAAACCGAATAACAACAAAAATACGACGGATAAAACTTTTTTGTGTTTTACGAGATTTGTTTACCTCATGTTTAACCAAACATTGTGACTTTCATATGCACTATAACTAAAAACCAATGCTTGATCAGAAAAATATAAGTAATAACTCGATTATAAACATCAACTTTGTTTGTAAAAAATTGTATTGACCCTCCCCTGGATTTGGGTAAAAATAAGGCAAAGTTTGTATTATTTTCGTGGGAGTTTTTTTTTTCGGTTTTGACAAATCAATTCGATTATTATTCAAGATTTCAAAGAGATAATTTTTTTTGAAAATTCAAGCCGTACAAAAAATTATAACATTTCAAACAGTTATTTGATGAAGGGAATCGGATTAATAGATCAAGTCCGGGGCTTGAAGTTAGATGGAAAAACATGGTTTCGAGAAATCGCCATTTTGTAGCCGCCATTTTGAATTTTCACAATTTTTTTATCTCTTTGAAATATTGAATAATAATCAAATTTAATCGTCAAAACCGGAAGTTCGTACGCCTTTTCATTCTCCCACAAAAGTAGCATGCGTGGCAAGGCTCGCACTGGCTTCAGCTTCCAATCGCTTTCAGTATACCATCAGGCTCACACGTAGATAACGTTACCGTAGGTTGCTTCTTGCACATCCACGAGATTGCACCGCCTTGTGTCATAAAAACGTTACCGCTGGTTGATTCCTGCTCATCTGGATCGGATCCCCGATTGCCGCAATTGCCGACAATACTGGAATCTGTATCCTTTCTGTACGTCAGTTTGAAGCCGGCGGTTCCACGGAGGTAACACAGAACATGCTTTACAGCGTTCCAATGTTTGACTCTAGGGTTGTTGTTGAATCGGCTGAGGATATTGACCGCGAACAGTATATCTGATCGAGTACTTTGCGCCAAATACATGAGAGATCATAGCATTCATCATAGCTAAATCGGCTTCGTTCTTCGGACTTGCCTCCTTGGTAAGCTTCTCATTGCAGTTCATCGGCATCTTCACTGATTTGGATTGATCCATGTTGAACCGCTTCAGAACCGTTTCGACATAGGCCTTTTGATTTAATGTTATGGAGTTGATATTTCTACCGATATTGCGCTGGTCCCAGATCTTTCATCCAAAAACAGCTAGAGAGCTGTTGCTTTGTCTGGTCGTCCATGTTGAGTTGTTGCTGAATATCATCAAATCGTCGATATATATAGCGACGATGATGATCTTTCCTTTCGTACTGCCGATATATACGCAAAGGTCGCACTGCGTTGGTACCAAACCAAAACGGCGAAGAACTGCATCAAGTTTGTGGTTCCAAACTCGGCTCGACTGCTTCAAGCCGTAAAATGCCTTATTTAGCACATCGTCGTCTTCTGTTTGCCATCCATAAAGCAAGGCGGTTGTTCCATATAAATCTCTTCTTTGAGATCCCCTTGCAGAAATGCCGTCACTGCATCCATCTGGTCCATCGCAAGGTCGTTTTTGTTAGTCAAAGCGAAAAGTAGCGAACAATGGGACCGTACGTATCTTCAAAATCTGATGACCAAACGAGCTTTGTATCGATGAGGATTTCCTGCAGTATCACACTTCGTTTTGAAGACCCATTGGCACTTTATCGTCTTTAACCCTTCGGTAGCGGAGTGAGAGTCCAGGTGTTGTTGTCCATAAGAGCTTCGAATTCCTCCTGCATGGCACGCTTCCATGCGTCGCTATCGTTCCGGGCTAGTGCTTCTTGGTGCGAGGCGTGGTCGTCTCCTGATCAATCATCCATAACAGGTGTGATCACCACAAGACCTTCGTTATTATTTGGTCCATCACTGCCATCGTCATCGGGGGAACCATGGAAATCGCTTGAATCGTCATCGGAGAATGGATGTGAAATTGTCTGGAGGAACGTGCTCCCGTCCGCTGCGCCTCAACACCTTTGACCGAGGTGGTTCTGAAGTTTGTCGCAGAGGGAGCACAAGGTCAGTCAATGTAGAAGTGCTGGTATCACTCTCGTTACTTAAATTATCTTCATCGCAGTCATCGTCCGTTTCAGCATCATTGTCAGCCAACAAATCGTCTGGTTGCGAAGTTGGTATTTCCGGCTCGGGGAGTACAACCAATTCCTCAATGTTCAACCTGATGAACGTTGTTGGTCTCTCGCGTGGTGCCACGGGAAATACTGCGCCAGGTGGAACACCTTCATCCAGGATCCTTCGCAGATTGCGAGGCTGGTGAAGTTGCAGCCATGGACCGAATAGAATTGAAACAACACCTGTGTACAGTAGAGACCACGCAGGCCTTTGACGCATTGGTAATCCATACAAAATATGTGACGAACGAGGAGGGGAGGAAGCGGCGATCGAAAGTGGGAATTTTTTGCGGATGTACTTAATATGTCCGTATGGAACGCACTTTTGTATACTAATTAAAATAGGACACGGATGTATTAGGTAAAACTCAAAATAATCCCCCGAGTATTTTTTAGCTTTCTTTAGTGTCCTGTAGAAATTGTACAAAATCTCACTCTAATCGCTAAACATAGCTTTAAAACATCACGAACTGACGTTCCAGAACTCGTTCCGTATTGTTGCGACCCGCACAAGAGCGTCGTTATCAGGTTCAATCGCCAAAACTCGGTCAAGTAACTTCTTCTGCGGCGGCTGTTTTTCGTCCTTCAGCGCTACGGCAGATCGCACCAAGATGTTGTCCAGCTCTGCTATTCAACGGTAGTGGTTCTGCTACGTGAGCAGGTGCTCGCTTTGCCAACGATTGCCAAATGATGCAGTGTTGCATCACTCTCTGTACTCGTTATCAAAAACTGTCCAGGCGTGAAAGCAAGTTCATTCGAGCTGTTGGCAAAGGTGTTATTGCTCGGGTGTTCAGCTTCGACCTGTAGCATTGCAGCAACGAAGTTCGACTTGGTGAAATTTTAATTTCCGATGATCTTGCGAAGCAGAAACTTTGTGGACTGCTGCACCCTGGAAGGTTTGTGCATTGTCAGAGTAGATGCTAGATGGTCATCCGTGACAACCAACAAACCAACGCATGGAGGCACTGAATGCTTCCGTCTTAAGACTATTTACAAGTTACAGATGCACGGCTTACTAATACTAATTGTAGGCCTTCATTATTGTAGTTCGTAGCTGTTTGCTGCTCTAATGTTAACCGAACCAGCGTAGTCGTTTTGGTTGATTCTATTTTCTGCTGCAGTGATGTAGGTCTCATCTGGGGGCACGAAAAGCAATCGTGATAGATTTTGTGAGTGGGGTTCCGGTCGCCAATAGGCCAAAATCTGCGGCTCAGTGTAGAATGAAGTAGCTCGGGTTCAATGTGGATTGCTTGAGCTTGTTTTTTTGACTACAAGCACTGTAAGCCGATGTTTCATCGGTAGAGCGATGGAATGCTTCATGTGTCTACCAGAATCTGCCCGTTTTGCAGTCGGCCACCACGGCCAACACGAATTAGTCCAGTCGTGGATAAAGAACTCTGAGCTTGGACTGTTTCTCAACTTACTGATTAGCCAAGCGTTGGAACTCAGAATCAAAATTTTGCTGTCAATTTCTTTTGGCATGAAAGTTCCGAGCAGTTTCGGATCTCCTTAAGCTTGTCGGTGACTGTTTACTGCAAAACGAGTCGACTAGGAGACGACTGAGGTTGGAGTAGCGCAAACGAGTCGACGAGGAGACGACTGAGGTTGGAGTAGCGGTCATCAATGTCTTCTTCTTCGTTGTCGACAGGAAAAGCGACAGCTCCCCTCCTCCTTCAAACACAAGAGTTGGAGTGAATTTTAAACTTCTCGAGAGGGGGTTGCATGAAGAATAGTAGATCTGTTGCTGGCTCCCAGGAGTCCCAGAACTACCATGAAACATTCTCGATCCCCTGCGGTTTTGTTTGTTCAGAGCTGCTGATCAACGCCCTGTTTTGCAAGGAACGAGGAATATTAGTTGTATTACTACAGCAACTCGTCACGAAACTTCCCGGAATAATTGATGGATGTGGACGGAATACAAGCGAGAATTCCAACGCGTCAATCTAAGGACTTTCGGCGATAATATGACGCCGGTTGTACGGGTTCAACTTACGACTGTTCCAGAAAGTATAAGCACACCTTATTTTAACGGTCACTTTGAACATGATGAAATATTTCAACATGTTTTGGCTGCATCCTTTTGTTTGCACATTTCTGAATGACATAGCATCAAAAAAGTGCTCAGTTTTGTGTTACCTATGAAAATGCGCGATCTTACTCCGGAACAACGAAAAAAGTATCATGCACAAATGGTGCACTGTGAGCAGACTCTCCTTGGAAAAATTGGCCAAGGAAGAGGGTGTAAGCATCGGAGCGGTAAGATCTGCGATTCGAAAAATAGAGAACAGTGTACGTTTGAAGATGTGCCGAAAAATGGTCGGAAATCCGGATATCGATTAAAAGATCAGAGATGCCTACAAGCGAAAACCAACGACTTCGGTTCGGGATGTTGCGAAAAAACTAGGGACCTCGTCGAGTAACGTCATGCGTACCAAAGAAAGACTTGGGCTAAGAACATACCGGACGCAGAAAAAACCCAAAAGGAACCCAAAACAGAACCCCGCGTCCGTGAAACCACGAAAAAGAATGTCTGCAAAAGCGGTTGCTACCGTTTATCAGAAGCCACGACTCTCCAGCTCTGTTTTGGCCTAATTGGGCCTCTTCTCACTATCCGAAGTCCGTCCTGGAATGGTGTAAGTTACAAGAGGTCAAATACGTGCCAAAAACAACCAATCCACCAAATTGTCCAGAACTTTGCGCAATATAGAAGTACTGGGCACTAGTTATGCGGAAACTCTTCGAAACTAAGAATAAAGCAAATGTTACCGATAATTTCAAGAGAGGATGGAGAATCGTCACGGCGGGCGTAACTGAGGATACCGTACGGTTCCTGAAAGTTCGAGAATTTTACAGAAAGAAGGATTCACATCTTAATCGACTGTTTCGAAAGAAAACAAAACTCTATTATTGTGAAATAAACAACCGGTTTTGTTGAATTATGTGTAATTATTTTTGATGCTATTATTTTGGTGTCCGAAATTTAACGTGGACAGGCTTCAACTAAAATTTAAATGTTTTTAAAATGAAGAAGTAGAGCATGTTTTATTTTACCCTTCCTCCACTCAAATTTGCAAGTTTGGCTACGAATATTCAAGTTTTTGACTTTTTTTTATTTCAGTTCCTTGTTAAAGCATTACAAATCACAAATAGCAAGAAACATTGGAACTGGCGCATCCACAGTTGGCAGGACAAATATTCTTGGCTGTTTCTTGAAAATGTTAAATTCGATAGAATAGTAGAACTTGGTGAGACCATTCCATAAATGAGAAACTTTTCAAACTTGTTTCGATCCACAACAAGCTGATTTTCGTTGTTAGTCTATATTTTCCGTATTTGAAGACTTAAGCTAAGAAAGCTTCTGCTTTTTTGGACCTGTGAGATTTAGGAACGGGTAAAAATACAAAAGTGCAACCTGAGAGTTAGAGGAGTATGTTTTTCTTGTGTTTACATTTCATTGGTAGAAAAAGTCTTCACATATTCCTCTTTGCTTCTAAAGTTTGTGATATGGGCTTAAGAATAGGTCTACAATGAATATGTCTCAAGGATGATTGTCAAAAATTAACGCATTTTGACTGGTTGTTTTCATACTATAGACTACCATTAGATGATTTTTTTTCGAATTGCAAATGTATTTGATTTGATAGTTCATTCACGATAGTGAACACGTTGTGTTTGTAGCATATTGAAGATAATATTTTCTTATTATAACAAACAAAATCTAATAGTTTAGTGAAACAACTGACTTCCTGTTCAATGACCAGGTTAAACATATAGGCGAGACGCTACTAGACAGGATACATAATCCTTATTTCGAAGACGGTCAAATGGGAATTCAGTACATTCTAATCAAACTTATAATTCGCCACATCTTATTTCATACGTTAAAATATAATATACTTCAACACCACGAGTCATATAAATTTTCTTTTCCTTTTCAGGTCAGTACCGCTATCTGTTTTATATCATTTGGTTAAAATAATACGGGTAAGTGTTCAAACAAACAACAACTATTGATTCCATTCAATTTCCGTCGAACTACAGCATTCAAAAGGTCTGAAAGTGCCAGATAGCACACCATACTCCATCCAACACCGGATGGTTGTCTTTACTTATATCCTAGAAAGAAAAAAAACTCTCCCATCCACACAATAAGTGGCGAATCGTCCTTGAGTCCTTAAGACACAAGGACTCGATCCACTATGAAACATGTATACGTACTTCTATCCGTTGCGTTGATGGCTAAAAATAGTAACAACTGCAGCATCCCCGATGGGTAAGAAATCTATTAACCAACCACCGCATGAGTACACGACTACGACGAGAAGCAGCTAGTGAAATTGATAAAAGAATGAATATAAGTGGGTGTACATGGACTATTATTTTCACTTGAGCAAAGATGCTCGGAATGAAGATTAGCAGAAGAACAAGTAAATAATGGTCCTTTGGCAGATCTTTATATACTACGAACGGAGCTTATTTCCAGCATCTAGCAGTGGAGCGTAGGGGGAACGTCGGATACATGGATGGTATCATATCCCTACTGAGATAATGGCGACAATACAATCGTTCGATGATGATTGTTTTGGCACTAGTATAGAGAGACCTGAACGTCGATGATTCCTTGGTGGGATTGATGATGCACCACTAGCAGTAACTTGCTCGGTGGGGTTGGGGGTGATAAGTTTCTTATAGAATGTTGGCGTCCTAGTCAGATGATCATAAAAGCGGGACTGTCGTGTCAGTTTTCAATATGTCAGCAGGTTCTGTAGCTGGGTTATAAAAATGTTCATCGTGGTTAGTGGTTAGCGGTTATTAGTATTGAAGAAAATATATTCTAAGGACTTTTAATAATGTGGACACCTATTTTTCACCGAGAACTGTTTATTTTGGAACAAATTCATCAGTACTTTGATTGTTGTTTTTTTGTATTCTCTCATGCGCGGAAATAACGATCTTTGATGAAGTTTGTCAGAAGCAGTATTGGGAGAGGGACAAATCGCTAGAACCAGAAAAAAGCAATAGGTAGTATAAGAGCCCGATCGGTTGCATAACCTTTTACCAGTCAAGGGGATTTCCTCCCCCTTGCCTACCCTGCATGGGGTAGTATGGTAAATGGTTATGTGCCTGATTAGGATACTACCGTTCAATGCCCTCCGCTCGTTTTCAAACTTGTATCTTTCAATTTCAAAGCCTGTCGTTGCCCTATACGGAACTATCAATACACTTTCTCTTCATGTCTATTCGTTCTAGCAATAAATTACCGTCCACTCCTAGCGCTTCGCATGGAGATGAAACATTATCTGCTTCTGACAAACTTCAACAAATTCATTAGCTTTGATTGTATAAATGAAGATTAAGTTACTTATAGAAATTTTTAAGTAGTACCACAACTTTCCCCGTAACTTTTCACATAGCCGTAAACCAATTTTTCTTGAAATTCTCAACGCAATTAGCTCTTAAGATGCCGTGCAATAATTGCCCAGTTCCTATATTTCAATATGTCGTAGTTTGGTGAGTTTTGTCGTTTTTTGTCAAAGCAGATTTTTTCAATTTTGAGGTTATCCAAGGTGAATCGGTTTTGCAAAATTTGATGGGTGGAGAGAAAAGGAAGGGAATGCGGGCATTCAGGCATTTCAAGGATCTCGAAAAGATGATGTTAACCACCCATATCGAGTTATGATCGACGGTAATGAACTCAAGGTGGTAGATTTACTCGTGGTTCATTGCTGACCGCCAACAACGACACCAGCAGATAGATAGAAAAAACATGTTATGACTGGACCGTGTCTATTTTGGATTCCGAAGGACGCTTCGAACGAAAAGAGTTCGAAAATTAGAAATATTCTTCTTATCATCATGCAACCCTAGGAGTGGACAGCAAGTTCTGCTAGAACCAAAGATGTGAAGAGAAAGTATTGATAAAGGGTGATACGGTCAAAATTTGGTCAAGGGAAAACGCGTGTAAATCGGTGAAATCGTTTATTTAAAAAATCAAATTAAATTTCTTTTTCAAGTTCAATTAGTATAAAATTCAGGAAAAATATTCAGTTAGGCTTCCGCTTTTCCAAATCCGAATTGCCGGGCCTTACACGCTGACCCTGCCATCAGATTTTGTACAGCCACCTTGTTCACCTTCTTCGCCGCAGAAAGCCAGTTTGCCTTGAACTGCTGCTCGTCCTTAGCAGTTTTTTGGTCTTCTTTAGGTTCCGCTTGACAATAGCCCACAGTATTTCTCAATTGGGCGGAGCTCTGGCGTGTTGGGAGGGTTCTTGTCCATGGGAACCACCTGCACGTTGTTGGCGGCGTACCACTCCATGGCCATTTTACCGTAATGGCAAGATGCCAAATCCGGCCAAAACAGTACGGAACAACCGTGTTTCTTCAGGAAAGGCAGCAGACGTTTATTCAAACACTCTTTCACGTAAATTTCTTGGTTGACAGTCCCGGAAGCTATGAAATGCTGCTTTTCAAGCCACAGGTACAGATGGCTTGCCAAACCAGATATTTCTTTGCGAACTTTGACAGTTTCAGTGCTGGCAGAAAATATCTGCTACCTTTCCCCTTCCTTTTGCCGTATAAAACTCCTGTCCCGGAAGCTGCTTGTAGTCGGCTTTGACGTAGGTTTCGTCGTCCATTACCACGCATTCAAACTTCGTCAGCATCGTCGTATACAGCCTCCGGGATCGCGCTTTGGCCGTCGTATTTTGTTTATCATCGCGATTTGGAGTCACTACCTTCTTGTCCGATAGTCGATAGTCCGGCTCGTTTTTTGGCTCGATGCACGGTTGTAGACGATAAACCCAGCTTATTTGCGGCATCTCGGAGAGTAGGTTAGGGTTAGGGTTCGCTTGAAACTACCGGCAACTCTCTTTGTCGTCTCAGCGGCTTCCGGTTTTCGATTTCCCCGATCCAGACTTCCTGGCTGTCGACAAACGTTCCTCAAACACTTTAATTACATTTTGTAACGGTTGATTTGGCAACTTTTAGCGATTTTGCCAACTTTGCGTGCGAGTAGCTCGGATTTTCGCGATGCGCGAGCAAAATTTTTGATACGCTGCTCTTCTTGCTTGGACGGCATTTTGACAACTGAAGAGTGAATTCCAAAATCAAAATAGGAGCAACATTCTACACACACACCTTCAAAATGAGGGGTGTTCAGGTTTTTTAAATGCAAAATTGAAAGAAATACGTCAAGTTGATATTGACCAAATTTTGACCGTATCGCCCTTTAGGCGCCTTTCAAACATGCCCTACGCTCAGTTTCAACTACTTCTATTCGATTTCACAACCAGCCGTGCTCTTACGACCTATCAATACTTTCTCTTCACATCTTTGGTAGAAACAGTTGATTTAAATGTTAACCCTTTTTTCTGTAAAATTCTCGAACTTTCTGTGATACACCCGCCATCAGGTTCCGTATGGTATCCTTAGAAACACCCGCCGTGACGTTTCACCATCTTCTATTGAAATCAGCGATACCATTAGAGCCCAGTACTTCTCTATTGGGTGAAGTTCTGAACAGTTTGGTGAATCGGCTGTTTTTGGCACGAATTGGGCTCTTGTACACTTCCATTTCCACTTCCACTTCCACCTTTAGCCTTCCAATTCACAGCCAAGCGTATTCAAGAACGAATTTTTCCTCAGATTTGATGTATATTTTTATATATTCTACAATTTTACACTGGACTTTGAGCAAATTATACTCAGAAATCTGAACCAATGCTTTTGGTTAGGATATAGAGAATAACCTGACCAGAATTCTTAACGAATATTGCCGAGGATTGTAAATAAGTCTTAAGCAAGTAGTGAGAATATTTTATTTGGTATTTCGAACAAAATCAACTCAGTATAACAACCAACTTTTCTTTTCTTTTTCATGTTAACTTTTTTTTCCATTCGTGATACGTTGAATCATTCCGACCCTAGTTCCCGCTTTATTGACCAAATCACGTATCGACCATGATTTGCTGTTCCGAATAAGAGCTACCATTTTTTGACCCAGTTTAGGGTTGGAAGATCCAAGTGTTTTGCCTGGCAGTTCATCCAAAGAACAGTGTTCCCCAAACTTGGTTATGATGGATTTTACACTCGCGTGATAAATTGCAAAGCGCTTCGCCAATTGTCGCATAGTTACACCATTTTCACGTAGTGATGTGTCCAAAATCTTAATTTTCACGTCGTTATCAATGCGTAAAATTTAAAGAAAAGCTGGCAGTCAAACGCACAGCATGCTATGATGAACACATTAAAACCATCACAATTACACGTGTACCACGCAAATGTTCGTGGATAGCTTATTTTTGATACATTCCTTATTAGAATCGACATAATTACCCAGAATGACTGAAAGTATTTAAATATAAGGCAAAACTTATCAAGTGAATATAACTACTGTCGGCAGCCCCTTTTTTTATTCGCCAACTGAACTGCTTGTGAACCGTAAAAGTTTGATTATATGCAACGAAAACTAAAGTATTTTCGAGTGCATGTACACTCAGTAGCAAATAAAAATAGCCGAGCAAAATTTTGCTTCCGAAAAACGTCATGTTCAACCTACTGTAACTTTGCCAGTTATCAATGTTTTTGGCTGAAAATTTTACAAAACTATAAACAATGTATTGCTTTATACCTTATGTGGCCAAAATTTTATGTTGATAAGGTTTAAAAATTTGAAGTTTTCATAAAATATGTCGTTTTTGGACATATCAATTTCCAAAATCCGTATTTCTGTGAAAAATTTAGATAACATATTTTAAATTTCACCATAGGCTTTTTTATGCACCGATATTGCAGCATGATCAATATCGGGTGAAAAAGGGAAATACTCATGTCGAGGGAAATACTAAATACTACATGTCCTATGTATTTTTTGGCTATTGTGAAATTTAAAATATGTTCTCTAAATTTTTCACAAAAATACGGATTTTTTAAATTGATATGTCCAAGAACGACTTTTTCACAAATGTTATGAATACTTCAAATTGATATATCTTATCAACATGAAATTTTGCTAACATAAGGTCTATACATTGGTTATAGTGTCAGCCAAAAATATTGATAATTAACAAAGTTACAGTAGATTAAACAAGACATTTTTTGAAAGGAAAAGTTTGCTCGGCTTTTTTTGCTACTGAGTGTAGTTTATTTGAAGAGATCTATGGCTTAACGAAAGGCTTACTATTAAAAAGGTAATAAAATGTTCGCTAAGTAAATAAATTATCATATTAAAATATATTTAGTGGAGTGCTTTGACGCAAGTTTTTCTAGAATAAGATGTTTGACAATCCGTTGCTTAGATTAGTCAACATAGCCGAAGCCAACATTGCACCTAGTAATTATCTTTAATTTTAATCAAAACAAGGATCACACGCTTCATGAGAAACTATAGAAAAATCAAAATCTCTGGTATGTCTGACCGCAATCGTTCGACCCGCAGTGTTGACATTCCCATAGTTTGTTATTCTCTCTCGCACTATTTTCAAACTGCATCTCCATAGCTACTAACCTAGCCCTTACTGTACTGGGCCGGTCGCTGTCGAAGCGGCAGCAGCATCAGTTCGAGCTAACAACTCCACTAGGCAGACTAAACATCCTCACTATCGCTCTCTCTTCACCACCTATCGGTTGGACATCAGTCGCAGTGTAGAGCGCCAACAAGAACTGCAGTAGTAGCTAGTGTGTACTACTAATACTACTACTACTACTACTGAAATGCATGGCAAGCACTTATATATGTGAAAAGTGCATACATAACCGAGAAGGAGACTCGCCGCACTGGTGGTCGTACGTTTGTACGTGGGCTGCGCACACCTCCCCCTCCCCCCAACCGCAGCGCCCCATTCGCGATGAAGAAGTGCTACCCTTGGGGTGGAATTTTGCGGAGCTTCTTCTCTGACAGTTTGTTTCGGGTGCATCTCTCTCTCTCTCTCTCTCGCTCGCTCTCGCCACTGACTGCTCTTACTCATATTGTTTTTATTGTTTTCGTCCACCGTGCGGGGCTATACATATGACGACGACGACGCCGACGACGAACGGGGCAAATTTGCAATTCTGGTCTACCTTGTTCAAAGTCAACTCCCATCAGACAGCGACGGAACCGTCAGTCCATTTCCAGCCGGTTCGCTAAACGGTTGCACTTCGGTCGGTGTTCCAATCGCGAGGCATCTATCTCCGGATCTAGTTATTTATTTATTTTCTGCTTCTGGAGAACTTTTGGGCAGTGTTGGGGACGATCCGCGCGTAAGGTATTTGGCGCTTAAGACCTTGGTGCAGTTTACAAGAAGAAAGAGCGGGAGAGCGAGTGCGACGCATTATTTGTGATTGTGATTGTTATGCATGAAGATCGAAGATGTGAAGAAAGGATTCCTACTGTTGACTGCTACGGCTTACTTGGATGTAAACGGGAGGAGGTGTAATTTTTTTTTGCGAATCGCGTGAGCAAGCAGATTCGAAGGAGGTGTTCAACACAGCCGAGAAGAGAAGATGAATGAAGATAACATGGAAAATTGAAATTTTTATTGACTAGTTTCACTATCACTGAAAAGTGCGCGCGGTGCATTGGAAAACAAGAAGGAAGAAGAAACGACGAAGAAGTATCGCACAGAAGCGAGGGAAAATAGTGCAGTTTTTATTGGATTGCTCGGTCGTTTGGTGTTATCGTTTGTTGGTGGTGCCATTTAGGTTCGTGATGTGTGAGAAATTTTCGCTTTCATCTGCATCAGGCCTGGCTGAGCAGTAATTTGTGGTGTGACGCTTTTGTTTTTTTTTCTTCTCTCTTTTATCGTGCCTGCGGTTTGTTACTGCAACATTGTGTGATGATTCTGCTGCGGTGGTGCGGAACTAAGTTCTACCTAGAACCTAGAAGTAAATGCAACCGAGGGTGTTGTTCAGTTTACTGATTATTAATCTACTTAATGCAGAGGAAACTTGGGATTCCTTTTCTTTATCATTGATAATATTAAGATAATCATATACTATGCGTATTTTCGTATTCCTTAGTCCTATGGCTGAACTAAAAATAATCTTGACTTAAAAATAAACACTTTTGATAACATGAAACTATATTAACGACTAGTAATTATGGAGTGAAAATATATAATTAGGACCGTCCGGCTTAGTCAGTATCTGGTAAGACCGTTTCCGAGGCCGTTATGTTCTTGACTATGAATTGATCATATCAATTACACAATAAAAGCTTGTATTTGCTTTGGTTGTTGTTAATTTAGGTTTAAAGTATTTCCTGGAAATTCAATTAATTTCGTTAATGGTCACTTAAACTTTCAATCGCTTTAGAGTTTTGTGCGCTACTTTCAGCTTGATGTGTTCACGTTGAGTACATCATCTGCTTTAATGTTCGTTACTTTTAAATTTTGATAAACTTATTTCGTAACTTTTAGGTTTCCTTGAAAATTAAATAAAAAAAACTAAACCTTCCCACAACTTCAACATGCTTCGTGGATCAGAACAAACCTCAAGGTTTCCGTATACTTGTTCCCTTTGAACTCTGGATTTGTTAATTATCTTATAAATCCGTCGAAACTACAACAGCATTTTGGTTAATCAGAACAAACCAATGAAATATTAAAAATTTACTGTTAATGAAATAATAAACGATTTACTAGAATTATTTCCACATTGCTGAAGAAGCAAAAAAGAAAAATTAATAAAACATAAATTTTGGCTTTGGGGAATTAGTGTCTGGTCCTCCCTTAGCTCAGTCGGTAAAGGCGCAGCTACAAAAAAATACCATGCTGGAGGTGACTGGGTTCGATACCAGGTCTGATCTAGGAATTATTCGTTAAGACAAATTTATCAACTCCCTGATCATAGAGTATGATTGTAGTCGCCACGCAATTATAGTAATGCAAAAATGGTAAAACTATCAATTAATAACTGTGGAACTGCATTTAGGAGACTAAGACTAAGTTTAAAGCAAGCAATCAGCGAATTGTGAAATCAATAAGCTGGAAATGCTAAAAAAAGAACCAGTGTCGTTTCGCGTTTAAATAAAGAAACAGATACCAGTCATTAATCTTACCGCTAGATTGAAGAGAATAACGCCGGATTTTCTTTAAAGAATACGGGTTGAAGTCCCTATTACTTCGAAGTTTTATGAGCAGCACCCTCAAATACTATTACGACTTCAGGCGTGAAATGTTCAAGAATCGTTGGCTCAACTTAAACATCCATTGGTACGCAATTTCAGCGTTGGCTGCTCTGTTTGGTTTGTGATTTTTAGTCTCAAAAATTGTGAAGTGATAATTAACCTATGAATCATACGGAAAAGGACTCCCTCCTTAGTACTGTAATAGTCATAGTTCTGAAAGCGAAATCAACCAGAGGGAGAGATGTCGGTATGGAAGCAATGACCTGTAGTCACGAGAGAGCTGTCGATTGTGGGTGTATCGTATTTCGGTGCAAACTTTCATATGGATTATTATGCGCAGATTTTGTTGTCCATTTTATATAGGAAGTCTTATGCATAGTATTGAGCATATTATAAGGTCCCATGATTCTAAGAGAATATTTTTAGGGTTCTGAACACATCTTAATGTAAATCCCGATTCGATTGTTTTGTTGTATATTTGGCGCTTTTTGCTAAGGATTCCAAGCGTATCTTGTCCTGGCAATTAGAGAAATCCTTCTTTGGATTCCGATTTCATAATGCTCGGATTTTGTTCTGAAACATTCTATGATATCTGAGCGTATCTTGTTCCGAATGTTGCGACTAGATTGCAAATAAAAGAATCCTATTCGGGATGCCGAAAAAAACGAATTAACTTTGCTGAGAAAATGCTTCCTATTTAATTCGAATTGATTTTTTTTAGAGTTTCCTAATGGAATTCCAATGGAATCCTATAGACCTGTTTATGAATCTTGCTAAGCATTTTATATAATGATGATCTTATCAAATCTTTTTTCGAATATCGCACAAATTATATAAATTATATCAATAATGTATAGTATTAAACTTGATTTTTTTCAACACCTAGCCAACTTTCCTGTAAGATTGTAACAATCTTACGATTTTCACGAATTGATCCGGTTTGGAATCAAATTGCAAATTCAATTCTACCCAAGATTCGATTTGAAGACAACTTTACGATGGTTTATGATGTATTGTCCAAAGTGTCATCTCGTGATACGCGTTGTTATGAACAATAAACCCTAAGTTTTGAAGCAATTCTTAAAATTTAAAAACCACACGATTAAAGCTTTCATAAACCTTTCGTTGTTTTATTTGTTTTGGTTAATAAAGCGGAACTAGCTTCTGGTAATCTAAGAGCTAATCTATAAATAGTCAAGTAATTGAATCATAAATGTTTACAGGTCACATCTTGTATGGAGTCTTATATCAATTTTCAGAAATCAGTTAACCTAGTTAACTTTTGTACTATGATGGCTTGTAAATTGTATACCTGTTCTGCACTGTTTTGATATTATTACCTATATAATCATGGCAGTGCCGGTAGTGTAGTGGTAAGTGTTGTTGCCTCTCACCCCAGTCGGCCTGGTATCAATTCTAGGCGACGTTGTTGGGATTTTCACATCTGATTGATGTCTCTAACCACGTCTTTCTTCGGAAGGAAAGTAAAACCTTTGGTACCGGCCAATGTGTTCATGGGTTCTACATGTACGAACCAGGTCGTCTCCCTGGTATGATAGTCACGTAAATACGAAACAACAACAACAATAATTATGAAGTCATTCAAAACATTCAACATAGAACTATTGCACATTTGAACTATTTTGAATAGTTCAGTAAAAATCATTCGTTTGTTTCGACGATTCACAATTTTGTAGTTGATTGAAAACATTCTCCTATGTAAGTGTTGGTGTTCATCCTTTTCATCTCGAAATTGTAAAGACTTAACTTTGAACGTACATTGAATTACAACCGACCACTTAATATAAAGGTCAGTGCACCACTAGGGAAATTTTCGGTTTAAGAAAAATTTCACAGGCTTGAGCGGGAAACTGGTTTCTGGTTCCGGAGATACCCCCGGGGAAGAGGCCAATTTCTGACATAGTTAAAAACCCATCATGCCTCAATTTTTATAAGAATTCAAAAATAAGTCCAATGAGAAGAATTTTTATGAGAATTTTAAAAAAAGTCCAGAACCACATTATCCATCCAAGTTGATCTTCCGGTTACTGGCCGGAAAAGTGGCCAGATTCGGATTTGAATCATTACTCATCATGCGACACATCAAGCAACATGAGAACTCAAAAATAAGCGCAATGGTGATGATATCAAGTTTCTAGGATCACAATGATCACATCCGAGTTCGTATTCCTAGTACTCCGAAGGAAGTGTAAAAAGGGCCAGATCTCACGATAGGTGGATAAATTTAGGTTTCTATTTTCAAATAAATTTACAAGTAATGTGAGAACGAATTCACTGTAGTATGCCATTTATGATTTCGACTGGCCACTGCATGGTTCTCCGTATCAACCAGAATATCTGTTTTAAGAAATCTTGCTCGGAATAAGAGATAATTTACTCCGCATTATAGCCACAGGATCTGGTAACGATTACCATTGTAACTTATTAAGAAACTCAAATATTATAAGCAAATTTCCTGACTGAGAATTATGACCGAATCCGTGAAAGTGTCCTTGTTCGGCATATTGGCCGAAATTTTAAAATCTCACGTGAGTTTTTTTTCAAGTTGATTACATTCAGTAGACTAGCCAGGTAGTCAATAAGCATTAGCATATGCAGTCAATTAAGCATTATATCAGTATCTTGAATGCAATCTGTTGTAAAGTTGGATTTCAAATGCTATTTAAATGCCTGTAGCCTGTAATTGCTTTCAACTCAATTTCGAGTTGAAGTTCAACGGCTAAGAATGTTACGTTGTGAGTCCATTAAGAATATAAGAAGAAAATAGTTCCTCATATAAGAAGAAAACAGTCCTTCATATGATGTTTACAATAACAGAGAAAAAGTAACATGGACTAATGCTTGGAAATCGGACGAAAGCAAATATACGATTTTAAATAAAACAAATAATATTAGCTTAGTTGTCATCATCATCGTTATAAATCCGCTGACATGCGACGAAGGTTTAATTTTGCATTTAATTTTGGATCGTCTCCGAAATTCGGTCTCCGGTACACATGGAACCTATATAGAGGCGCCACCGCTGCCGCCGCCGCCGCCGAAACGACGACGATGAATAACAAGGCCAGGGTAAAAAAACTAATTGGGTAAACGTCACACGAGAGCTGCACTTTTTTCGCTGACCACTGATTTTTGTTTGTTTGTTTTGGCCCAAGTGGGTCCTGATGTCGTGACCATTTCACTGAAATTGGTAAAATTAATAAGATAAATGGCATTAAAGTGCACACTTTTTTTGTGCTTTGTACTTTGAATTTTATTGCCACACATGTTTCTTTTTATTTTTTGTTAAGGTTTTATACGAAAATGCGAGTGTATTAATATACAAGAAGAGTGTGCCTGTCCTGGGTATGTGCGCGAATAAATGTGTCACTTTTCTCTTTATTCTACTCGCGTGAGCACTGTCAGCTAAACTTGATTTGCACCGCAGTTTTTAGTTTTAATTTGTATGGCATCGTCCGTGTTTCCGAGAGCTGCTGCAAATGGGCAGGCAGTTTTGCGATGGTTATTCTTTTCTTATGACATTTTTTCCCCCTTCTCCCTGTCACACTTTGTTCATCCCACGAAACCAGAATCGCAGAAACTGCGCGATCAAATTGCAAACGGAGCCCCGAGGGATTTTGTACTTCTCGGATGGAGTGCTTTTCAGTCTAACTAGAATAAGGCGATTATATTTGTGTTTACTGTTGGTAGAGTCCAATCGTGGAAGAATCATAATCTGATGTTTTAAATAAGTTATTAAGATGCAATTGAAATAACTAGCACTATTCACCTAAACTCGATAATCTAAGCATAATTCACTCGTCTATGAGTATTCTCTCATTATCGTGAATACATCTGACGTTTTTTTTTACCTAAATTTATTTGTTTTATGCTCTTACAATCTACAGAATTGTCTGTAACAGCTTCAAGCTGTTTTTGTAAAGCGTCAAGCTTCTCAAGTGAGTGTAACTATTGTTGGTAGCCCCTGTTTTATTCGGCAATTGTTCCTCCTGGACGTTCTCGGTTCATGGCTGCTTCTCTCCAATCCCATAGGATTCTTGTACTCCTTAGATCTTGCTCCACTTGGTCTTACTATCTTGCTCGTTGTGCCCCTCGTCGTGTTGTTCCAACCGGATTTCCATCGAACAGCAGTTTTGAAGGATAGTTGTCCTCCTTACGAATACTGGGTTCACCAGCGAGTTGCGCGAGCTCCGTCAAAGATAGCTCTTAACACCCGTCGCTCAAAAACTCCGAGTGAACTCAATTCTTCCTCAAGCATTGTTCACGTCGCATGCCTGTAAAGAACAACCGGTCGTGTTAGCGTTTTGTATAGGATACACTTCGTACGGGAGCTACGTCTGTTTGACCGCAGTTGTTTATGGAGCCCGTAGTAGACACGACTTCCACTGATAAAACGTCTCCGGATCTCACAGCTGTTATCAGTGTCCGTAGTACCGAGTAAGCCGAGATAGACAAATTCGCGACCGCCTCAAACTCATCTCGGTCGATCGTTACACTGCTTCATAGTTGGGCCTTGTCGTGCTCGGTTCCGCGTGTCATCATGTACTTCGTTTTGGACGTTTTTACCTTCAACCCAATCTTCACTGCTTCGCGCTTTAGTCTGGTGTCCGGTTGCTCTTTCATCGCCTCAAATATTTTTTCCGACAATTTCCACGTCATCGGCAAAGCATATCTGCTGAGAAACATTCAAAAACGTTCAGAATGTTGAACAACAGGCAACAGATCCCATCACCTTGACGAAGTCCCGTAGGCGATTCGAATGAACCCGATGATCCAACTGATATCCCCACACAGCACTGTCCATCCATCGTAGCATTGATTAGTCGGGTCAGCTTCCCCGGTATTCCGTTCTCGTCCATGATCTTCCATCTCGATTAACTGTATCATATGCGGCTTTGAAGCCGATGAATAGGTGGAGGATCTGCCGCAAAGTATTTGATCAGTTGACCGTCCTTCGTTAAAGCTGGTCGGATAACTGCTGCTGAAAAGATGACAGATGCTGTGGCGACAGATGCTGAAAAGATGTTTTGGGACAGATAGGCGGCATTAACCTTTCAGCACTCGTGCGTTGTACTTTGTACAACATATTTCTTCCCAGAATATCTTGGATCACATCGAATGTTACTGCCTTGAGCAAAGTTATTCATTGGGTCAAGGTCTTTTCACTGGTGAACGGTTTAAGATTCTCTCACTACGTGGTGCTAATGCGCTCATTATTTTCAGGAACATGCTATATCATGGTATCTTGACCAGATCGAATGTTTCTGTCTTCGGCAATGTTCTCCAGTAAAATAAAACCTTTTGAATGATCACCAGTAGTTCACAGTCTTTCCGCTACGCGGCGCTGGTATGCTTATTATTTTCAGAAATATGCTCTATCTTAGTATCCCGACCAGATCGAATGCTTCTGTCTTCCACAATGTTGTTCAGTGGGTCAAGACCTGATTGGTGACTAGCAGTTCACAATTTTCTCGCTACACGGCGCTAATATATGATGGAATGCTATACCTTGAGATCCTGATTATATGCACAGACAATTTATCCTATGCTGCATCAGCATTCTTCTCAATCTCCCTCTCTTTCCTTATACTGAAAAGTTTACTCTATTTTCATATCTCTGTTCCCAGCCATAGCAACGCACACTCGATTTTTTACTAGAAAAAGTATAAATATTACAGAAGAAGAAAAGTGACGAAGATATAAAGTATAATAACGCTGGATACTTGGATTTTTCAGTGAAGTCTTCGGTAAAGTTGTACGGTACGCGTAAGGCGTCGCGTATTTAGCAAATTCTGAATTTCTTTCAATTAAACTAATACCGCTGAACTACTGAACCACTTTGTCGAAGACAGGAACTTTCCATATGGACAAGATAAAAAAGTACATTCTGTTCAGCAAACTCACTTGTGCACTGGCACCGCGTAGGGAAAAAAAATCTGAACTATTAAGCACCAATGAAGAGGCCATGGCCCACTGAACAACTATATCGAAGACAGAAACGTTCTATACGGCTATGGTCCCAAGATACTAGGCTAGACAAAAAGTTTTGAAAGCGACATCTATGAAACAGTAGAAAAACCAAAATTTCCACGCCATTTTAATTTTTCATCTTTCATAAACACTTACTCAACATTTAATTTGATCTGTCAATTAATTCTTTGTTTACAAGCCATTTGAAGTTTACGTGTCAATTTTGATTTAGAAGGTTTATCGGCTACTGAGATCCATGCAAAGCTGGTGAAAGTATTAAAAAAGCATTCTCCTTCATTTCCAACCGTTCACCAATAGATTTTGGAGGTTAAGCGGGATTCAAAAATTTGGTGCCGCATTTGCTAACAATGCAACAAAAAACCGTTCGAATGCGACTTTTTGAGCAACATTTGGAGCAATTTCGAAAGGATAAAAAAGATTTTCTGAGTCGGTTCATCACTATGGATGAGACTTGCGTCTACCACCATGATCCTGAATCAAAACAAGAGGCAACGGAGTGGTGTGGACCAGACACTTCGGCTCCGAAGGGAGTTCGAGCCAAGAAATCGACCAAGAAGGTGTTAGCGTCAGTTTTTTGGGATGAAACACAAATTTTATTGATAGATTATCTCCAAACTGGTTAGACAATCAACTCTGATTATTATTGTGACCTTTTAGAACAGTTGAATGAAAAAAAATGTGAAAAAATACCCGAAAGAATCATTTTTCATCAAGACAATGCACCTGCTCACACAGCTCAAAAAACCATCGCGAAAATCAGTGAATTGGGGTACGAATTGTTTCAGCATCCACCCTATTCGCCAGAATTAGCTCTCTCCGACTTCTGGCTGTTCTCACACCTCAAAAAAATCCTTCGTGGAAAGCATTTTTCATCAAACGAAGCGGCCATAGCCGTCGTAGAGAAGTATTTTGCAGGCCTTCCAGAAAGTCACTTTCGTTATGGGACACAAAGTTGGAAGATCGTTGACCCAAGTGTATTGATCTTATGGGAGACTATACTGAGCAATAACAGTGATATCCCCAGAAAAAAAAACTGTATATTCATTTCCGCTTTCAAAACTTTTTGACTAAACTAGTATAGCATATTCGGGGGATTAACTTACACACTAGCGCCACTTGTTGAGGCAACTATGAACTTCTGTTCATCAATCGAAAGACCTTGACCTGCGGAATAACTTTGCCGGAGACTGAAACCATCCTTTTGGTCCGGATCTAAATCGAAATCCTTTTTAAGAAATTCACTTGCACACTAGCGCCGCCTAGTGATAAAATTCTTAACTACAGGGTGTCTCACAATAAGTGTCGCTAAAACCAAAATGGGATGAATCCTAGAGGGTTTGAGCTGTTTAGTGGAATACTTGTAACTATAAATTAGAAGAAAAATTAGTAATCTCCATTTAATTCCAACTACCTTTGCTTATCTTCGACAGATACGCGTATTTCGTCTACAATGTGCAGACTTCTCCACGAGACACTGAAGAAGTCTGCACATTGTAGACGAAATACGCGTATCTGTCGAAGATAAGCAAAGGTAGTTGGAATTAAATGGAGATTACTAATTTTTCTTCTAATTTATAGTTACAAAATGGGATTACAGCAAAACAAATTAACCAAATCATAGCATTTATTTTTCATTTGGAAGATACACGTTATAAAAATAAATTATACTAATTAATTTCGAATATCTCGCCTTTTGCCTTGATAACTTTGCGCAAACGCTTTGTAAACCCATCGCAGCTGGCACGCACGATTTCCGGAAGAATTTGGTCCCAAATATGAACCAAATGTTTCTTGAATGGATTTAAAGTAAGCCCTTTTGTAGGGCCTATATGTTGAAGCATATAACCCCAAACAATGTAGTCAAGTTGGTAATCTTTGCTTGTGATGAAATCGGGCAAATTTTCCGCGCACCTTCTGTGTCTTCTATGCCTTGTAAGCTGGAGCTGAGTCCTGTTGGAAACAATATCGTGTATTCGCATACAGCGTTGAAGCACGAGGAAGCAGATGGTTCTTCAAAACCTGCTCGATGTAATACAAAACCTGCTCGATACTTTCTGATAGCATTCTACAGCTAGTTTATCTCTTGGAATATCGGCAAGGCTTTTGCCATACACAGATCATTTTGTTGATTATGACTGTCCTGAAGGAGGAAGAGCTTTTCATCCGAAAATAAATCTCACAGTCACTGTGCCGAACCAAAGGTTCTGCTTCTTTTGACGCTCCGTCAACCCGTGAACCCGTTGTTTCTTGTACGGCTTGCATTCCAGATCATGTCTGAGGAGTTTGTTCATTAAAGCAGGGGACATTTGAAATTGTTTGCTCAATTAACGGCCAGATACGGTCGGATTACGCCTTACTCGCTCCCTCACACATTTGATCTTTTTCTTCGTTCTGGCAGTTCGTCTGGCACCTCCTTTATGTTGAATATGGACATTTCCAGTATCCTTGAACCGTTTCAAGGCACGAAAAACAAAACGCTTACTCACTCCGAACTAGTTAAGGCTATTGAATATCTGATACGGTCTAAGCTTTTGCAAACGTAATTTTAAAACTTGCTTCCGTATGTCTTCCATGGTAGCTGATAATTGCAAACATACGGAATCGCTTATTTATCTTCAGCGATAAGCTGTCAAAAGAATACACTCAAACGCTGTTAAAATTACCCAGCTGAAATAAACCAAGACTGAAAAAGGTGACGCCTATTGTGAGACACACTGTAATAGTCGTAAATAAAAAGGTTTTGATCTTCTGGACCCTTTTGTCGAAGACAGAAGCCGTCTAGATGGTCAGGATTATGAGGTATACTAAGTTGGAACCAGTTATATCAAACTTGATACAATACGTATCTTATTTACGCGGACACCTGTCGCAATAATCGAATTCTATCGCGTTATTTGAGGAATTTCTGTATTCAAGGAATACGCTGTTTGGCTCAGAACGGGTTTCTTCAGGAATACACGTTGGTTTTACATCAACACATTCTGCATCAAAGTGGCAAGGGAAAATTTACTAGTTTTGTACAAAGTACAACCGCACGAGTGTTCAAAGGGTACGGACGATGATAGCACGTTAGTTTTCGCAGTCCAATTTGTTGCCCTTATTATAGATGGGATAGATTACCCCATCCTTCTCCTATCACTCCTCCGACAGCTGTTCGGTATCTCAATTCCCGGCTATCAGTCGATGTAGGCAATTGGTCAACTTGTCCGGGGCCATCTTGATAAGTTCTGCTCCGATACCATCCTTTCCAACCAGTTTGTTGCTCTTCAGCTGCTTGATGGTATCCTTAACTTCACCGTGTATCGTCGAGGTGGCACATGTCCGACGGCACTTCCTTCGCCGTCTTGGTCCTTTTCCTGTTCCCCATTAGCATGTTCATCGAAGTGTTGCCTCCAAGAAATTACTAGTCGAACCATGGACTTTTTTAAATGATTTTTGACATCGACATTGTATGATTGAATTGACGTTCTTCGGTTTTCGGAATTGAAAGCACTTGAAGCTTTCGGACGAGTCAGAACGGCGTATGGAGAAGGAGACCCAGATAACCAATAAGCAGTTCCGACGCGTCTATACGGCAGCCTATCAATTAAGTTGCCTCAAATGCAACATCAATTCCACTTTTGGCCGAATATACTGCCGCTTTACTGCAATGCTATGATAATGCTTCATTAATGCTATTTTGCATTCTAAATGCTTATTACAGGCTACAAGCATTTAAATAGCATTTTAAATCCATCTTTACAACAGATAACTAGCATTCAAGATGCTGATATAATGCTAATGTAACGCAGGGTTGATTTACTGCATATGCTAATGCTGATTGGTTACCTGGGGAATTTATAACGAACGGGCGCGCAATTCTATGGCGAACAGAGTATCCTGAATTACGTTGAAGCTGAACTTATACAATGGGCTTAACATGTTGTTAGAATGCCGGTCGGGACAAAAATAGTATGTACCTCAAACCCGGTTGAAACAAGACACAAAAAGTGTCCAGGGAGTAAGATGGAGCAAGATCATGGAAAGCTAAAACAAGTAGCCCTCTTACGAGTTCCTCGGTGAAACATTGTAACGCAGGTGCGGTCCTAAGGGGATGTTGGACCAGCATAAGTAAAGTGAAAATCGTGGTGGAAATTATGTCACATATTACTTAAAGGGTGATACGGTCAAAATTTGGTCAAGGGAAAACGCGTGTAAATCGGTGAAATCGTTTATTTAAAAAATCAAATTAAATTTCTTTTTCAAGTTCAATTAGTTTAAAATTCAGGAAAAATATTCAGTTAGGCTTCCGCTTTTCCAAATCCGAATTGCCGGGCCTTACGCTTGACCCCTGCCATCAGATTTTGTACAGCCACCTTGTCCGCCTTCTTCGCCGCAGAAAGCCAGTTTGCCTTGAACTGCTGCTCGTCCTTAGTAGTTTTTTTGATCTTCTTTAGGTTCCGCTTGACAATAGCCCAGTATTTCTCAATTGGGCGGAGCTCTGGCGTGTTGGGAGGGTTCTTGTCCTTGGGAACCACCTGCACGTTGTTGGCGGCGTACCACTCCATGGCCTTTTTACCGTAATGGCAAGATGCCAAAACCGGCCAAAACAGTACGGAATAACCGTGTTTCTTCAGGAAAGGCAGCAGACGTTTATTCAAACACTCTTTCACGTAAATTTCTTGGTTGACAGTCCCGGAAGCTATGAAAATGCTGCTTTTCAAGCCACAGGTACAGATGGCTTGCCAAACCAGATATTTCTTTGCGAACTTTGACAGTTTCGTGTGCTTGAAAATATCTGCTACCTTTCCCCTTCCTTTTGCCGTATAAAACTCCTGTCCCGGAAGCTGCTTGTAGTCGGCTTTGACGTAGGTTTCGTCGTCCATTACCACGCAGTCAAACTTCGTCAGCATCGTCGTGTACAGCCTCCGGGATCGCGCTTTGGCCGTCGTATTTTGTTTTTCATCGCGATTTGGAGTCACTACCTTCTTGTAAGTCGATAGTCCGGCTCGTTTTTTGGCTCGATGCACGGTTGAAGACGATACACCCAGCTTATTTGCGGCATCTCGGAGAGATAGGTTAGGGTTTCGCTTGAAACTACCGGCAACTCTCTTTGTCGTCTCAGCGGCTTCCGGTTTTCGATTTCCCCCCGATCCAGACTTCCTGGCTGTCGACAAACGTTCCCCAAACACTTTAATTACATTTGTTACGGTTGATTTGGCAACTTTTAGCGATTTTGCCAACTTTGCGTGCGAGTAGCTCGGATTTGCGCGATGCGCGAGCAAAATTTTGATACGCTGCTCTTCTTGCTTGGACGGCATTTTGACAACTGAAGAGTGAATTCCAAAATCAAAATAGGAGCAACATTCTACACACACACACCTTCAAAATGAGGGGTGTTCAGGTTTTTTAAATGCAAAATTGAAAGAAATACGTCAAGTTGATATTGACCAAATTTTGACCGTATCGCCCTTTATCTTACCAATTAGACCAAAGCCGATGTGGCCTCTGCTGTACACAGAAGTTGTCTTCATTATATTCGGTCCATGGCTGCACCTTGTCGCTGTCTGTGAAGTCGCTGAATGACTTCTATAGACTGGACTTGGAAAAAATGAGAAATACAAAAATGATCACCAAAAATTCATTTTAAATCGGATACTTCTCAAATTTTCAGGGATTAAATAACTATCTATGTTTTGGCGTTGAATGCTTGTACATTTCTCGTAACACTGCTCATGAGATCTTGGGCGAGGCTTTGTGCATCTTCCTTACACAATTTCTCCCAGTTTTTCTTCAAAGCTTCATCGGTTTTGAATGTTTTTCCGCTTTTCTTGAACTTCTTCTTCATTATCGCCCAAAACTTTTCGATCGGATGAATTTCTGGTGTATTTGTTGGGTTCGTCTTCTTCGGGACCACATTAACGCCCTTCGCTTCGTACCAATCCATTACAGGCTTGGCGTAATGGCACGAAGCGAGATCCGGCCAGAACAGCGTGGGACCACGGTGAGAGTTGAGGAAGGGTGGCAACCCTAGCAAAGGAAAATAACAAGCTGATATCATATAAGTAACAAGTTCTGTTATCCCAGTTATCGTTTTGTTTTCCGCTGTTATCACATAACAAATTTAGTTATCACTATTGGCAAATTTTGTTATCATAATTCCAGCATATTTTAACAAGAAATTTTGCTTTTAATCGAAATATTTTTCTCAGTTATCAGCATGAGAATTTGATTTCAAATTGATAACAGAATTTGATACTATTTCAATAAATTTGCTTACAATAATAGGATTTGTTATCAAGTTGTTCGCAGTGATAACAAAATAAGTTATTATTATGATATTCAACGAGTATTTTGTTGTTGTTCATTTTGTTATTTTGGCTGTTTATTCAGCCTGAATGATAACATATTCAGTGATCAAAAATGATAACCTGGTAATAGAACTTGTTATCAATTTGGTATAATCCTTTGCTCGGGAAGCGCTTCTACAAGCATTCCTCTCAATAAATCTGCACGTTTATGGTGCCGGTTGTAACGAACGGCTTGCTGTACCGTCCGCACTCGCAGATCGCGGTACTTTTTCGCGAATTTGTCTACCTTTCTCTTCCGGAACTTTTCCGGAACCTCCATGCGGGACATACCGACAAAAAATCCGAGGCCAGGGATTTGTTTGGTGTCCGCCTTGATATATGTCTCGTCGTCCATGACGAGACAGCCTGGCTTGACCAGCCACTCACTTCGGCCACCGTGTTTTGCATGTCAGTTCGGTTTGGCGCCGTCCTGACCTTAAAAACACGTAGCCCAGCCCGCTTCATGGTCTGCTGGACGAACCACTTTGACGAATTGACATCTTTGGCCACGTCTCGGGTGGAAAGGTTCGGGTTATTCTTAAAGTACTGCCTTATCTTCCGCGCCTTCTCTGGGTATTCCGGTTTCGGTTTTCGGCCGCTTCCAGCGCGTCGCTCAATAGTCTTCTAATCTCCTGGAACATCTTCACAACGCGGGACACGGTGAAATGGTGGATTCCAAGCCTCTTGCCGATCCATCTGTGCGACTGAACAGGATTATCGATCACCACGCCCAAGATTTGCTGGCGTAGCTCATCTTGTTTCGAATGCATCTTGAAAACTACTTGACAGATCGCGATAAAATTTTGCACACATAAACATAAACTCTAAACAAGTATTACCCAAAATTTCATTAATTTTCACTCACGCGATAAAAAGTTACACCCAAAACAAAGGGTCGCATTTTTTCCGAGTCCAATCTTTACTTGATCGATCCATCTTGCTTGGTGCGCGTCTCTTCTTCTTGTGCCCGTCAATTTGTTTTCGAGAATCATTTTAAGTGGACTGTCGTCCGGCACTATTACGACATGCCAAGCCCACCGTAGTCGACCGATTTTAGCGGTGTGCACGATGGGAGGCTCTTCCAGCAACTGAAGCAATTCGTGGATCATTCGCCTCCGTCCACGTTCCGTCTTCCATCTGTACTCCACCGTAGATCGTACGCAACACCTTCCGTTCAAAGACATCAAAAGCGCGTAGTTCGGCGAAATTTGTTCGATCCTGAGTCCAAATGAGGCACGATTACCCATTTTTGTATTTCTCTGCTGGTGTCGTTATCGGCGGTCACCAATGAGCCCAGATACACGAATTCGTTTACCGCCTCGATTTCATCACCGTCGATCTGAACTCGTGGTGGGAGGCTAACATTGTCTTCTCGTGGGCCTCTTCCTTTTATGTATTTTGTTTTCAACGCATTAATCACAAGCCCAATCCTATTATGTTAAGTCCAATTATGTAACGAATTATTTTGAAAACCCAAAATTCAGAATTGTTAGAGGGGGATTTGACATAACCCGCATTCTAAGAACATGCTATTGTAGTCATAGAATCCGAAATAAGTCAGGAAAATCTGTAACTGTCAATGAGTCGACACTCTGAACTAATAAGCAAGAGTCAATTGCCTGTGTCAGTACAGCTCAATCTTCGAAGTAAGACTAGTATAACTAGCGTTAAATCATTAGAATTATCTATTCCACAAATTACCCAGTCTCGGAACCCTCGTATTAATTCTAGTTCTTAACGTTACAGAAACGAATTTACCCACTCTCAACTTAGTGGTCTACGTACACTTCCTCAGTTACTAATTGAAGGCATAATGTGGGGAGTCGAACCTCTCTCCTGAAAATATCGTGCCTTCGCCGAACAGGCTATCTGAGGCAAACAGCGATCCCCGCACAATACTCCCCCCTCAAGTAATAAAACTATAAACCATTGTCCGTATGCGGTTGAGCATCCTGTATAAACACAGCCAGAATTCTGGCATCGGAACTCAACTCAACAATTTAACCAGTTCCAGCAATTGCGCATGTTGTACCGTAGAAACAGCAGTCCGTGTATGTTGGTTTTAGGTACCATAAATCCAAACCGCGAAGGCTTGCGATTTTCAAGGTCACCAACCACCACCATGACAGCCGCGCTCGGCCGACGGAGAAGAAAGGAAATAAGAGGCGAAAAACAACAACAATGAGAGAGATCGCGCGTGGCGCTGTCCCGCATCTGTTGCTGCCGCCTGCTGAGATTCATAGATGGATCGTTTGCTACCAACAAAGTATGCTTCGCGGATTCGCGGTGATCGTACTTAATTATTGTTGTTTTGAAACTGAAATGCGAAAAAAGTTTGTTCGTTCATTTATTTTAGTTTACACATTTGAATAGATTCTTGAATGCACTTTTTCCATGATTAATGACATTTAGCTCATTTGATATTCAAATTGCCCGGCCGTCAATCTGCTAATCCCTTTTGCGGACTCCCCACTTGACATTTCCATTCGTTCGCTGCCGTTTTGTGTTCGAAATCCCTGCATTTCCATACGATTCCAGATCTTGCCCGAACGGACACAGCGGACACGTCATATAATCACCTCGAAGCAAACCAGTGGCGGTCGTATAAATGGAAAGAGTTACATTGCAGGCAAATAATAACAATAATATTAATTACCCGCCCGGCCCGAGTCGCTGCCAAGAGTGCGGTTTCTGGCGAGCAGGCTGGATGACCTTGGCGTGTGAGCGCGTATCGCTGCAGCATTGCACCATTGCCGATCTACTCCTTCTACTCAACGGGTATATCATGAATGTCATTTACCACACGAGAAAATTGAACACTTCCATGTGTAGGAGAAAAGATTCGCTCCATCCATTCGTTCGATTGCTAGGATGTGGCCCTTCGGTTGTGGCGAGTGTAATTTCCTATAGGATTTCTTGTTTTTGATTACTATTAGCATTCACGATGCAAATTGACTATGGCTAATATCGTTTGATTAAATGGTCATTGCGTGGGTGGATTGGCGTACCATTCAATTTATTTCTGACAGGATCAAGCATCAAGATCTGGAAGTGGTATAAATTTATAATAATTCTAGTACCATCAGAATCGAAGGCACATGCCCATGCACCGCAGGGTGCCAACGAAGTGGTGCAACACGTGTCTTCAAGGTAATTTAGTTTTATGGGAACAGGATTCTTGGCACTCGATTTAATTTTCAGACGAAGCCTGTTGATGGGATGAATTGACGGCTCCGCTTGGTTGAGCGACTGTCGATTTTGAAATTGAATCGAACCAGAGATACAGGCTCTTGGGATATCCAAATCTCGCTTAACACGAGAGAAGGGTCATTAATTGTAGCTCGTTTTTAGCAGTAGTTGAATAAATCACTTGTGTTGAAATGGGAAAACATGTGGACCATATTCTAAAAACTACCTGTAAAGTTTATTCCAGTACCACTAGAACGCGATACATTTTCTAAAAATATATGTTTTAATGATGCTCACTTGTCTTACCAAATTGGGCAGACCTTGATAACATGAAACAAAATTATTAGTCCATAACTGTTATTAATTCATTCCTAGCTGCTGTTTAAAACTACTTCAACGTCTATTAATTTACTTCTTGAGCAGAATCACAAGACCGTTGTACCTAAGAAAAAAAATATTGTGGTACAAACGTATGAAGAGAAAGGGATGTAATTTTCATTTTATACTACCTTTTTGCATAGCCTTGTCAGCTTGTACCAATACTTGACTGAGGAAACTATTACAAATTTTGTGCCTCCTTGAGAATTTCTTCTCTTCTTCTTCTGGGCTTTTCTGGGCTTTATACGTTCTAGGGGACATTGCGTGCTGTTTAACCTTCCTAATGCATAAGGAAAAAGGTTACACATAGTGCATTCAGGGTCAAAAATGACCCAAGACTTTTGACAAATATTTATACGGTTCGAAGGTTCAAAATTCATGGTTTTGCAAACTGATATCCAAAAACATCATATCATAGACCAACTAGGACATTTGTTCCACATCCGAAACCGATTCAAGTAGGGCCCAAAGATTATCTTCTGGTTCTGACTCAACCACTTCGTTGTCGAAAGATCCTATATCAAAATCATCATTCATGATGAAATTCAACTGAAAGAAGTTAAATACTTCCATTTTATAATCAAAGTGATATATTTTTTATTAAGCTGGTGATATGGAACTAAGTTTTTTGTTCTTACAAAGTTACCAAAGTTAGTAATGCTTATTTGTTTATTGTTTTACAAACTTGAAATCAGTATGTTTTACCTAGAAATTAGAAGAAAAACTAGTATTTTCCATTTAATTCCAACTACCTTTGCTTATCTTGACAGATACGCGTATTTCGTCTACATGTGCAGACTTCTTCAATGTCTCGTACTAATAACTCGACTTGGTCGAGTTGAGTTATTAGTACGAGACACTGAAGAAGTCTGCACATTGTAGACGAAATACGCGTATCTGTCAAGATAAGCAAGAGTAGTTGGAATTAAATGGAAAATACTCGACTAACTAATCCCAGAAACCAAATTGCTGAGTCGACTTTGTACTATGAGAACCGATTTTTTTTTTGAAAATGTCGTTGTAATAAAAACTGCAAGGTACAGGCCCTTTGGGTTATTCGGAATGATGACGTAGGACTACGCAACTAAATGTAAGCCATTCAGATTGTACAATGCAATATTCTTTGAATTAACCCGTTCAGGCTTAAATTTTTCCAAGCGTTATTATACAAGCAATTTGGTGTGTTCTTATTGAATTGGTACTCAATAACATAGAAATGATTGAAAAGAGTAGGATATATTTTTTGAGATCTGTTGAGATCTGTCATTCAATTTGTCCTGGAGCTCAGAACTTAAGATCTACAGTTGTAACATTCCTTATCCGTTTTATCCGCTTTACAATTTTATGATATATATTCAAACATATTCAATGAATGCCATGGAGATCAACAGACATTTTGAGATAATCTTGAGATATTCAAGCCAAACAGACTAATTGAACTTTTGTATAGCCCTATGTTTTGAATGACCGAAAACTAACAAGATTATCCTAGGATGTCTGTGGACGTTTCAGAATATGCATTGAATATGTTTGAATAGTTATTGTAGGTTTGTATAACTCAAGAGGCTTTGGTTATTACTGTATATCTTAAGTTCTGAGCTCAAGTCAGTTTTTATGAACTTGAACATCCAAGATAATCTGATAATGATTGGTAACGTTTCAGAAAATTCACTGAATGTATTTGAATGCATATCGTCACCTTTCATAGGTTATAAAACTAATGTTACGACTGTGGATCCTACCTACTGTACTCAAGGGCAGTGTTGGTTACCTAGAACATCCCAAGATATCTCATTCCATCTGTTTACCTCCCAGAAGACTCACTTAAATTAAGCAAATGTATATTGTTACTTTGGTAGGTCCAGAAAACTACAGTTACAGCTATAGAGTTTCAGTTTTGAATTCCAGGATAGTTCGGATGACCTGGAGGATTATCTCATAATGTATGTCGGTCTTCCAAGATATTCAATGAATATGTTTCAATACACAGCATAGCTTTGCATAGCCGAGAAAGCTTTGTTGCAACTGTAGGTGCTGTGTTCTGATCTCAAGGCTAGTTTGAATAACCCAGATCATGTCAAAAAGCAATATTTATAATGTTTATTGACTTTCAAGAATATTAATTGAATATGTTTAAATATTTATTGAAACATTAAATTGCTGAAAAATACTGTAAGTCGTAATTTCTGAACGCCAGGACAATTTGAATGACCTAGAGGATGACAAAGTTATAAAATAATTTCTATTGACCTTCCAAAAGATTCATCCCAGTTTCGCTCGTAATGTTTGTTTACGTTCTAAAACATTGAATGAATGTGGTTGAATAGGTAGCGTTACTTTTTATAGCCCAAACAGTTGTAGTAACTACTGTAGATCTTAAGATCTGAACTCAAGGACATTTTTGATAACCTAGAACATCACAAAATTATCAAATCATGATTGTTGACCTTCCAAAAAGTTCATTCAATATGTTTGAATGTATATCATAAACTACTGTTACAACTGTAGATCTGAAGTTGTAAACTCAAGTGCTCTTTAGATAACCTAGAACATCCCAGAAAGAAACAATAATATGTATCGTTTTTCAACAAAGAATTAATAATACGTATGGATATGTATCATATTCTAAAACAACGTTTTTTCTTCCTGAACTTCTACATGTTCAGAATGTTCTAGGTTGTCAAATAGGTCTGAAACTAATATATTTTTTATATTTTCCAGACAAGATAAGTTCAAGATAAAAAAAATTCATGAATTTTGTGCCATCGAACGGTATTAAAATTTGAGGATCCAAAACTGTCCTTTTTGGGCCCTACTGGGATCGGTTCCAGAAAATCCAGAGAATGTATTGTATGGTGGTTTTGGATATCAGTATTCAAAACCATGAGCCGTCCAACGGTAAAAATACTTGGGGTTCCAAAATTGCCTTTTTTAGGCCCTACCGAAAACTGTTCCAGAGTATCCAGGTGTGGCCAAATCCTCTAGTTGGTCTATGGCATGATGATTTTGGATATAAGTATCCAAAATCGTGAATTTTGAGCCGTAGAATCAACAATCAAAATCAAGCGATTTAAAAATGGCTCCGTGTTGTAGAACTCTTAGTGCCGAAGTATACCTTGCAGTACACTCTTGAACTTTTCAGTATCTTTTGGTACTAGTATCTTTGTCTTTGTTTTGATTCGCTCTGTTATTTTGGCAGAATATTTGTGGGTTATTTGGTGTGAGTTACTTCATTAGAGGCAAATCATTAAGCTTGGGACCGGTGTGCTGGTACTTCCTGAGCCAAAAAAAAAACATTCATTTTCTTAATGACTATCCAGCCGTTGGTAGAATGGTACAACTACTTGAGATTTTTAAATTGTCAAATCCCCTGGTTTGTCTATGGCATGATGTTTTTGAAGATGAGTATTAGAAATCGTGAATTTTGAGCCATCGAACGGTACAAATATATAGGGTTCTAAATTTGTCCTCTTCGGATGCCTACCGGAACCGGTTTTGGGTTCCTATGTGCCCCGAATAGTCAGTTAAAAAAAACTTCGTTCCAGGAACCCATATACCCATACCCATTTACCCATACGGATAAAAAATAAAGCGTTGGGAGTGTGTCAAAATTTCGGGTCTTTGCAACTTTTTCTTGTAACGTAACTTCTAGAGGTCGCTGTCCAAAAGATGTTCATTTTAAAAAGTTAGGAAAAGTCCGAAAATGTCAGATCCCTAGTTTATTCCGTTCAGCCGCTAGAGATTTTTTTAGATGTTGATTGGTCTAAAACGACCCCAATGTACAAGGAAGGTTAAATAAGTGTTTGCAATACTTCCCCAGTTTTAGTATGTGGTTTCAGTATAGTATGTGGCTAGCATAATTATACGACTATGCTCCAGAGCATTTGAGCGAATTTTCTGGATTGGAAAACCGACGAATTGACTAATTACGATATGAGACTCCAAGTCATCTAGTTTCTTGGCTGTGTGCTCCAAGTTGAAGTCTGAATCGCCATGAGTACCCGGTTTCTAGATCTTTATTAAATAAGGTTGAAGGCTGTTGATTGTTGAAGTTAAGGCTTTCTGCAACGCCTTATTTCCATGGTCTGAATACTGATGTCTTCCGTCGTTATTTGATGCTACTCACAGTTAGGTAGTATTCTCGATCCATCTAGAAACTATCCGGTTTTGAATACTCAAGATTTTGATGAAGGAGGCTTATATTTCAATTTGGGTCTGCCTTGAGCATCGGCTGCGAACGGTTATGTCGGTGCTTTGTTGCGTGATTTGTTAGTTCAATTATCAGTAAACTAACGTTTTAAGTTACCTCAACAGCATCCTTGCAATGATATTAATTGATCTAAAGCAGTTCTTAAGCATCATAAATAAATTACTTTGTTTTTCCAAATTTGTAAGTAACCCAACAGCACCTTCACTGTTGGTTGAAATTGATTCAAATCGGCTTTCAAGCGTTACTAAAAATAACTTTGTTTCCACAATGAAAATCCACCGTCACCTTTTGTGAGTGACCAAAACTGTCCTTACTGTTAGTTGAAATCGGTTCAAATCGGAAATAGGCACCAATATTTAAATGTTTTACTGGACGTCGCTAAACTTCAGCGTTCGTTAGGCCTGTTAAAGCTTGTCCACGTTAAATTTTGAATTTATTTCACGATTCGCTGAAACGTTTCACTTACATGACAACTGACGAATTTCACGCCAACTCATCCAGTGGCTGGCAGCACCCTCTCAGAATCTTATGAAACTTTGTGTGTGTCTAGACTATGTCTTTTCAAGCCACTTTGCATTGATTTGTAAAATCAATTCTTACACACTAAAAAAAATATTTTAAAATTTAAAGTCAATTTGCAAAAAAAATTAGAAGATTTTTTTTTTAATAAAGGCAATATATAATTGCCTAAAGTTCGCCATACATTGCAAGATGGGCACTATTAAGGAAAAAAAGTTTTTCTAACAACATTTTTTTCATGTCAATATAACTCAAAGAAGACAAGACTTACAAAAAGTAATTTATGGGTGACTTTTAGAAAATTGTCTTAACTTTTATGAAAACAATTATAAAAATTGTAAAATTGATTCTTACACACTAAAAAAAATTTAAAATTTAAAGTCAATGTGTAAAAAATGGCTATCTTAGAATTGAACGAAATTTTGTCTTAAAATAGGCAAAATAATTCTCTTAAAGTTCGCCATACATTGCAAGATGGGCACTTACAAGAAAAAAAAGTTTTTCTCACAACAACTTTTTCATGTCCTATTGTTAGCGTGTAAGAATCGATTTTACATTTTTTACAATTTTTTCATAAAAGTAAAGACAATTTGCTAAAAGTCACCCACACATCACTTTTTTGCAAGTCTTTTCCTTTTTGAGTTATATTGATTTTTAAAAAAATCAATCAATAAACTTAAGCCCTTTTCAAATGGTAGTCTAGATAAATCTTGTCAACACAAAGAATGCAAAGTTGCTTGAAAATACATAGTCACACCCACACCCACAAAGTTTCATTGGATTCTGAGAGTCTGCTGCCAATCACAAAGACGACTTGGCGTTAAATTCGTCAGCTGGCGTCGAATCAAGTGGAAGTGCGCAAATGCATTTTAAACGAACGGCAGCAAAATCCGAATTTATCGGTACACGATCTTGTCAAGAAACTAAAACCACCGAAAAGTACCGTGTTTTGTGTTTGCAAATCATTTGACCAGCGCTTGACTGTAAATCGGAAGGTTGGAAGTGGGACAAATCGAAAAGTATGCTCCCGACAAATGGACAAGAAGGTGGAAGCTATTATTGATAAAAATTCCAATCTTTCCCCAAACAACGCCGTTGTCGAGCGATTCCGGACTTAGAAGGTATCCAAATTCCCGAAAAAGTATTTGATTTGACAGGCCATATGTAGTTGTGGTCGAAAATCTAAAAGTTTCGTCTCTACCGGCATTATCAATAAGGATGTTTACGAGACAGAATGTCTGCAAAAGCGGTTTCTACCGTTTATCGGAAGCCACGACTCTCCAGCTCTCTTCTGGCCTGATTTGGCCTCTTGTCACTATGCGAAATCCGTATTGGAATGGTATAAGGAAGAAGATGTCAAAGACGTGCCAGAAATAACCAATCCACCAAACTGTCCAGAACTTCAACCAATAGAGTAGCACTGGAGTAGTTAAGCGGAAACTCTTCCAAACAAAGAAGAAAACAAATGGTACCGATGATTTTAAGAGAAAATGGATAATCGTCACGGCGGGTGTTTCTGAGGATAACGTACGGAAAGTTCGAGAATTTTACTGAAAGAAGAAGTAACATCGTAACCAACTGATTCTTATGTAGATAAAACTTTATTACTGTGAAATAAACAATCGGTTTCATTGAATTATGTGCCATTTTTTTGCTACTATTATTTTGGTGTCCAAAATTTAACGTAGACAGGCTGTATTATGCAAAACGTGCAATGAAAAACGTAAAGGCGATTTGGTTATTAACAAAACAAAGAGAGTATGATAAGTATGAAAGCTTTTTCTTGAAAGTTAGCTGTACGCAATGTTTAATTTAATTTTCTAGTAACATTCACCTTACCGATCAAGGGTCGACGAAGGATGGTTTAATCCTTAAGGTAAACAAAGGCATTTAGTGCAGATAAACTCGATTGAGGGAAATCGATCACTTCAGTTACGCTTTTACGATACAAGTCTAGTCTCGTGCTTGAGCTGCTCATATATAAACATACTCTTATCATCGCAATCGCAGGCTTTAATCACCACATGGCGGATCACTTCTTTGTTCCTTCCGTCCGTCCTTTGTTGCAGCACCGTTTGACAGTCGCTGATAACAGCGCTAATAACAACAACTGCAAGAGACTTGCTAAACCCCTGTGCAAACTACCGGGTTTTATGGGGGGAAAGCACAACTCTGCTACAATTGCTTGGTTGGGGTGTTAATTAGTTCAGCACGCCCGCCGCCACCCGGGCCGGTGAAATGGCATCATTGTCGTCATCCGTCTCAGGGTCATCACATCAGTTAACCCAATTCCGGGAGTAGATAGCTGTATGTGCAATGCATTCGAGTTGGCTGTTTATTTTTTGCATCCCGAAGGTTGTCTGCAAATTGCAGTCCTACATACATACAGCACATACGCTTGTATGTGTCAGTCTACCGGGATAGAGTCGGCTATCGTTTCATTCTGCGTTCATACTGGATCGGTAATCGAGCGTGATAATAATAAATCAAGCAATTTTATGCAATTGAGTACGCAGCAGTAGTCTGGGGCTGCGACAGGATGGCTCCATTTCACTTTGCGGGACTCAAGGCCAACCCGCAGCAGAATTGTACACAAACGCAAACCGTTGGGCAGGAAGTGTGGGAAGACGCGTTGTAACTGTTCCTTAAATCAGCTGATGCATCATTACTTACAGATAAACGCCGAAGCATGGCAATGTGTACAAACAAGCCGAAAAGAAGTGAAATTCCACGATTGTTGATGATCACGTCGCGTCATCACAAATGAACGAAGTAAGTGAATGTGCTAATTGTGGCCAACGACAACGACGCACGTCGTTCGAAAACAACACAAACGAGCGTGTTCGCGCGCGTCGACATCAAGTCGAACCTCACTCTCCGGATCTCGGTTCCAATTGTTGTGCTGCTTGTATTTCTTTTTTTTTCGGCGTCATACGATCCATTGTGCTGAATCATCAATCGAGTCGCGTTGTTCGTGCATCGTTTTAGCGTGTTAGTGTGAGATAAACAAGCGTGCGTTGAATTTGCTTTTGGAATCCCCTGGTGAAGAATGCTGAAGAAGGAGAAGCCAATGTTGAGTGTAGCGGCGATCATTCAGGCGCAGGGGCGGTGGGATCGAACACTGCCGTTGGCAGGGTTGGCAGGTAATTGTTTATCTAGTGTGTAGTGGATATCTCATTTTCAAGCATGTTCTGGATGCGATGATGTGCAGTGTAGATAAGATCTTATGCAGTGATTTCAAGGCGATATCCAGTATTGATCAAAATATTTGACAAAGCAAACAAAAATCATCTTCATAAAATATTACAAAGAAAAAACACGAAAACAAAAACATGAGGAGTACAATAACATACAGGGTGACGCTGAATTGATATTTTAAAATCCTAGTGTGTGAAATTTTTATGTAATGATGTCAAAACGACGGTCAAAAAAAATCCTCTTTCCAATAGTAAAGGTTTCGCAATTTTTTTACGTTTTTTTTTATTTATTCATATTTTAGGCACAACAGGTTGCAAGCTCATCCAAATCAGACTTTGTTTTATTTTAGTTTTCTTGGTTCAGGAGTCTTAGAGGGATAGTAGCAGATCACATTTCAAAGACTTGATTACCTTTTTAATGCTTGCCTCTTAAGGGTCAAAATTTTTATTGAAAGATCTCTAAAGTCACTTTGTATCACTTTTCGTTTGAGTTATCTTTTAGTATTTGGTAGTTGATTAGTATCAGTGACAGTTTATACACAGTATGGTAATTAGTAAAGGAAAACATAATTTTTTGCACTTTCTTCACTAGAACGGAGTTTTGAGCAGTTTTTGCATCTTCTCGGATATTTGATAAGGGATCTATGTTATCTATAATTAGAACTAGCAATATTTGGACATTAATCTCTTTGCTTACTTCTTATCTATCGGAACTCACCTTCATAAACGAGCATTGGATTTAGAAAATTAAATAGCGATGGAATAAGCATCCCAATCGCAGAGACTTATTTAAAGCATTCCCGATCATGAACTTATTTTCTTCAGCTGCGCAATCCGTACATCAACTAACAATATTGTATGAGTGCGATTCCTTGCATGTATGAGAAGGCGAAATGAAATAGGCCAGTTCACGATTTGCTGTAAACGTCAATTTTCTCAACCCGTTCCTTCGTTTATTTTACCCACCCGCTCTCGAAAACAATCAACCAAAACATGTCGATTGTTATGATTACAAACTCGTCTACTAGCAGATTATGAGACAGACGTACACTGCCACACTTTTAGTTGTGTCATTGATCTTTAGATTGGCAATGTGAATTTCTTATTTCATTTACTCTCACAAAAATGTAGGACTGTGACGACAAACGTAATATTTCAGTAAATGTTAGAGATTTTTTTTCAAATTTGGGCATATAACCACTGCGTCCACTGAATTGAACTTTTGTGGTAAATGTAAGAGATAGCAGGCTTCACGTTCCAATTCGGTATTCTATATCCATGGTTAACAAATAAGAGAGGAAACAGGGGCTCTCTCAAAAGCAACAGTGATGCCATAATTGCCGCTCAACAGCGAAGGATTTTTTATCGTTCTGTACTGTTAGACAGCTCCAAAACATATTTTTTCATTGCATATGGTAGTGCCAGATGATAGACAATATAATCATAAGCATAGGTCACCCTCACATGAACTGGAAGAAATGTGAAATAAATATAATTTCGAATCAGCTAAATATGAATCGAATTTTAACTCAGTGTTTAACGTCACATTCTGGCAACAAGCCTAGATGTGAGAGGAGCTGATTTCCTCCGGTATACGCGACCAAATACAATGTACGCAAAGGCAAAATTTGAGCGAACTTCTTCACCAGGTTGGAAATTAGATGATGCATTTTAAATTTTCAAACTGACAATAATCAATTGGTGATCAATCGTGATTTATACATCGAATCCTTAGCCCGATAGATAGAGCTTATGTTTGTACAATTAAATGTGAAATAATTTGCAGAATGTAAGAGTTTTAGACCGATTTCCCAACAACCGATGAAAACAGTCAACCCTGATTAAGCCGTTCCCTACCCTATATGAAGAGTTATGTGGAGTAGATTGATCTTAGTACAACGCGAATTCGATCAAAAAACCAATATGAAAGTATAGTCCAGGATGTACCCAACTACTTTACCGAGAAAGCAGTGGTTCAAGAATGTGTTTTGAAAAAAATTAAAACTGTTCAAATGTCGATGGTTTGAATTAAAAACAAAAAATCATTATTTCTAGAAATACTGCCAATTATCAATTTCATCAATTTTCTCTTTCATCTAACTGACTTTTAAGCACTTTTCAACGAGCTTTCGCCTGAACTCAACTTAGTATTCTAGGAGCACCTCCATAGTTATTAATTGGATATTGTATTGTTTCCAACACAATGAAACTTTATGCCCAGGGAACGTAAGAAAATGTCCCTCGATCGGACCGCCTTGGTATACTCTATTCTTACCGATTGAGCAGCAATGTGAGCATGGGATTGCCTCCTAACTAATTATTGCAACATTTCGCGGAGCGGATTCTTCGATCCCATCTACACGAGATATAAGTCGTTTTTCAATATGAGAAAAACAAGGCATGATTCCATGAATATGTTGTGTTTTCGTGTTATGAACAATATTCATGATATCATGAGTTATTTTTCCGCCGCAATGAAATCATGGATTAAAATTTTGAGCTGAATTCCTGATACTAAAAACTTCGTTCATGAATCTCGAAAATCTGCTTAATCGACTCTAAATGTAAACAAAAAACGAACAAACCGCCAGGTCTCGAACCTATGATGTAAAGAGCTGGGATAGTACATGGAGGTTTTACTTACTACGCTACTGTTGTTCTTGAATAGATTCTTAACAATGAAGCTGATTACACTATTTTAGATTAAAGGCAAAACAACACTTCCAATGTTCATGACTCGTATTTGTCATTTTAATCATGAATCCATGAATCAGAGTCATGAATTCATAAAATAAGATAAAAGTTCGTTCCATGATTTTTAATTCATGAAAACAGAAACGAATTTGTTTCCGTGTACCATTTCAACCAAGAACTCTGCTTCTGCTTATGGGTCCGCTCAGAAAGTTTTTGCCCTTCATACAGGAGCTTGATGATCAGAAACAACAGTATCGTAAAAACTAATCAAATGTTTTTTCAGATTATTTCACTGCCATATAATGCATTGTATCATCATTGAAATCTAGCTACCAGTTTTAAACCGGCAGTGTTTGCAAAAGAGATGATTTTTGGTATTTAATTTGAATCTACAATTTTTTAAAAGCTTAACCATTTTTTAAGGGACATTCCAGAGCCATAATTTTTCCGTAATACTCTGCATATCTCTTATCCAACTAACACTCTTAAAATTTGAACGAACAGAAAAAATCCATCATCATCATCATCGTCATCAAATCGAGATAGATCATATAAATGATGACTTCCAACCATATTCAGTATAAGGAGTTCTTGGAAATCTAAGAAAATTTAAATTAACACTTCACTTAAAAAAAACTGAAACACTTTTTTAAACCATCACTAGTAAACCCGAGCAAATTCCGTTAAAGTCCACTACAGAAAGCTTTTCTTTTAACAGATAGGCCTATTTTGTCTGCGACATACGAACTTCTTCATTGTCGCGTGCTCGACTGGAAGAGAACGTCGCAGTAGGTCTAGTATTTATATTAGATTTTTGTGTACCTAAAATGTGTGTGGGGTTTTTGTTCGTTCTACCTAAGAGATGTGTCTGTTAAGTGAACTTGTTTTGTATTTAGGTATCTTAAAAACTATAAAACTCCTACTGGCCGACTTACACACCTCACAAATTCAAGAAATAAGAACACAAAAACACAAAAAAAACTTAAAGAACTCAAAAATAAACCAGTTTATTACTTAAAATCAGACCCTATAGAAAAAAGAGAACAGACCCTCTTGCAGGGATGGTAAAACGTGTGGAAAAAAAACCTTAAAGAATGTAAACTAAACTCATGTAAACTCATGCCAAAACACTTATACTCTTATTCCGAACACGTCTGCAAAGTTTCGGCCAAATCTGAAATACTAAAGTTTTGTCATTTACTGATTTAGCGTGGAACCGCTCAGTATGATATGGCACACAAATGTTTAGATGTAAAAAAACACATACGCATAGTTGAGATTTTGTAAAAAGTCTCAGAAGGAAAATAATAAATCTAAAGCGGAGTGAAAAGAATAGTTATAACACCGTAGTATCGTCTTATATTTATATAATTTGTTTAAGGCATTTACTTAAAATTTATATAATATTGTTTTCGCAGATACATTCTCTTGTTGTTCTGTTTGTTATTTAAGAAAATATCACCTAACAAACCAGTTTCTAATATATGTTTTTTGTCTATTTTTTAATTTCAGGTAATTATGTCATGTCATCAACCCACATCGAGGATCGGTCCCTGCTGAAAAAGTATAACATTCATCATCATAGTATACGGCTCAGTCTAGCTATGGTTCCTAGTCATATAACTGTGTCAAATCGTAGTGAAGTGCATTAGAGTGCATATTGTCGTTCCAGTTGAATATGGGTTAATCAACTACCGCACAGTGATCGCAAACTAATAACTCCTAAGGGTTACGTTTCCGAATCATGGTGTCTTCTACAAAGTTGTATCTAAACATGTTGTCAATTTTGTGGTGATAATTTGGTAGTTCCAAACTTTATCGTTAGGGCGGCGCTGTTGCTAACTTTTGAACGAAACACAATAGAAGGGTTATGTCAAACGCAAGTTTGTAGGGATTATAATTTCAAGCAAATTTGCTGAAGACATTACTTTTCTATCGCTTCACTTGACCATGATAGAGTTATTTTTCTGCTTGAAATCAGGGTGTCTCTAAAAAACGAGTTTTTTTATTATAACTTTTTTGTTTCTCATATTAGGATTAAGTAACATTCAAACAAAAGATAGAAAACGTCAGAGCGCTCACTTCTGCAGAACAAAGTTTTTTAATACTGCTTGTGATTCAAAAGTAACGAGTAATTTTAACTAAAAACATGCGTTTTTTCATCTCGCCCTTATAATTGTTTAGACGAGATTTGGCCAGAAAATCATCAAGTTCTTGTTTTAATGGGAACATAATGCTATAAAAATGAGCCCGGGTACCCCTGGGGCACACGAGCGGGGGCTGCGTAGTATCATTTTGAATCCTAATACGAACATGGAACAACCTGGACAGGCATCATCGTTCCATAAGAATTGAATGTTGAGCAAGAATACCCTGGAGTGGGCTGCCCTTGCAAACTTTCCGATCCCGAAGGGGTAAATGATATTAATTGTGTTCTATTGAATTTCATTTCTGAAATTTCGAAATTCATATTGAAAATTAACATAAATGGATATCAAAATATTTTGAAAATCGAACGTTAATTCTTCTTCCTTTATTGTCACGAGCTATCATTTGATTTTCGCATGGAACTTATAGGTAGTCAATGTTATGTTAGCTGAAAATCCACGCTTTTGAACCTATCGAGCATGACTTTTATCAATACTGATCGGGAGTCTTAAAGTGTTGTATTGACTGGCTAAAGAATTTTCAGATATTCAGATGGAATTGTTTTAACGGATGTACCGGATGTACCCAATGAATTATTTACGACCCGACTAACATTACATTACCAGTTCCAATTAAAATCTGTGAACTATGATTTTAGAGATCTACAAGCGAAAGCAAGACAACCCCCTCTCAAAAGGTTGTCTGCGTTAAAATGGCAACATAGGCTAGTGGCTATAACCCTTTTGCGTTAATTTTTTTTTTAACTTTGGGTAGTTTTAATTCGGTGTGTATTGTTCAGATGGTGTGATTTTCATTGAAAAGTGCGGAAATGTTTCTGAAAATAAGCAGAAAGAGCAAAGAATTCACGGTCAAATTTGGCACGCACATTTCAAAAATCCAAATCTTTCGCATCGTGCCATAGCATAAAAAGAGTCATGGTGTCAACATGATTTTATCAATTTTCGCTGAATTTATGACATATTTGGTACATAGGCCGAATAAGGGGCTAGGCTGACATAACTTCTCATAACCCTACCAAATTTTACGTTACATGATTATAGATGTTCCTTGATTTATCTCACAGTGAAATACCTTATCGTGTAAGCATAGTTCGTTTCCAGATTATTCATTTGAAATCGTTTAATAATATTCGGAATTCAATCTATCACTTTCCAAAATTAGAACTAAAGGGTGTTACGATCAAAATGTGGTCGACTTAAACTGGACGCATGTCATTTCATCGCGCATGTTTGCACACCCCTCATTTTAAAGATGTGTGCGTGTAGCATCATGCCTCTATTTTGATTTTGATATTAGCACATCAGTCATCAAAATGTCGTCAAAGGAAGAGAAGCAACGCATCCAAATTTTGCACGTGCATGGCGAAAATCCAAACTACTCTCACGCCAAGTTGGCGAAATTGTTGAATGTGCCTAAATCAACTGTTACCAACGTATTAAAAGTGTTTGGTGAACGTTTGTCGACTGCCAGGAAAGCTGGATCGGGGAAAAATCGAAAGCCGGAGGCCACAGCAACGACAAAATGAGTTGCCCGCTGTTTCGAGCGAAAGCCCAACCTCTCCGTCCGAGATGTCGCAAAGAAGCTGGGAGTGGCGCCTTCAACCATGGATAGAGCTAAAAAACGAGCTGGACTGTCGACTTACAAGAAAGTGGTGACTCCAAATCGCGATGATAAACAAAAAACGTCAGCCAAATCACGATCGCGAAAGTTGTACACGACGATGCTGACGAAGTTTGATTGCGTGGTACAGGAAGCTGAAACTTACGCCAAGGCAGACTTTAAACAGCTTTCTGGACAGGAATTTTCTACGGCAACCGGACGGGGAAATTAAGCTGTCAAAGTTCGCGAAGAAATATTTGGTGTGGCAGGCCATCAGTACCTGTGGCTTGAAGAGCAACATTTACATTGCGACCGTAATCGTCAACTAGGCAATTTATCTGAGCAAGTGCCTACAAAAACGTCTACTGCCTTTCCTGAAGTAACACAACTGTTCCGTTCAATTTTGGCCTGATTTGGCATCTTGCCTTTACGGAAAAAAGGCCATGGAGTGGTTTACTGCTAACAACGTTCAACTGGTACCCAAGGACAAGAACTCTCCCAACACGCCAGAGCTCAGCCCAATCGAAAAATATTGGGCCATCGTCAAGCGGAACCTTAAGAAGACTCGAAAAGCTGTTGTGAGCGAGAAACAGTTCAAGCCAAACTGGCGTTCTGCGGCGCATAAAGATGACAAGGAGACTGTACAAAATCTTATGTCAGGTGTTAAACGAAAGACCCGGCTATTCGCATCTGGTAAAATGGAAGCTTAGCTGAATATTTCTTCTGTATTCCTGTACAGTAAAAAGAATTTGACTTATTAATCAAAACTTTCATCGAGTCACACACATTACTATTTGACAATATTTTGATCGGAGCACCCTTTAAATTACACATTCTGGTCCAGGATGGGAACTATCCAGCGAACTTTTTTTTCCAATACCATGTTGACCGTTCACACCGAGAGCCAAATGCACCGTTCGCTAGTCGAACCTTCCAGCTTTCAACTGTACCGACAATGTAAAAAGCATCATCCGCACACGCTTACCGCGGTGTTACAATGTAATCGACCATTACCTACCAGCCGTGTAAACAACATTCCATCGGTGAAAAGAAGAAGTAGGGCCGGTTCAGCAGAGAAGGCAAACCTTCATGGCGGCAAACATCTTCAACGGCTCCAACGAAACGGTATTGTTCATCTGCGATGGAAGAAAATTAAAAGTGAAAACAACAATGAATAAGATACATTGTTATTTCTGTCGGTTGGTTAGCACCAGCAGCGCCGTGCAGTCAGTAGAACATCGTCACAGTAGCGCGGCGTCGAGTTCCACTTCGACGAAAGAGCAGACTGATGATAACTAGAAAATCCTTGACGCTGGTCATGGCTCTGACGCCACCCACCTCTGCAAAACGTAAGACCGCGCTTATCAAAACCAGTGTGCTGCAGTCAAAAAGCAGCAGCTGTTGTTTTCTTGTTTTCTTGTTGTCTCTCTCTTTCTTTGCTTGAGATTGATATTTCGGTTGAACAGAGCCGGTACGAGTAAACTGCATAGGTGCAGTTGTACAAAGTTTTGTTTTCGGTTCGATTACACTGTTAGCTTATTTCGAATATGCGGTAGAAGCCAAAACTCTGATGAAAATCTATCTGCGTAAGTAAACAGGTGAAAACACATTCTGAGTGCAAGATTGTTGAAAAATGCATTTGAATAGAAAGCCCAAAATCAACCATTCTGGAGTGCACTAAAACACTAAAATATTCAGAATTCAGAAAGATTTGAGTTATCCAATCCAATAATTAGTTGCAAAACAATTTTTAAGCATGTACGTAAAACATAATTTAACCGCTCGGAAAACATTCAGCTATCAATCAGTTTGATCTGCCATTTTTCGGTGAAAATAATTAAGCTTGATGAACATACAACGATGTCTAATCGCTTGTGGATCTCACTGTACCTACTTTTCATTTTCGGTGAATCAATTATTCAACCCCGAAAAATGACGACAGTACATAATGTGATCGGTTGTTTGTGGATAGCACTTCTGATGAAAATGAAATCCGAAGCTCTCATGACGATGACGATGACGATGGCAGTCACCCTCCTTTCCCTACTCCGATACCCGGCATGGCGATAAGAAAAGCATGCGCGAAATTACTATAGTAAATGCCTCTTTATTCATCAAATTTACGCTTTCTGTATCTATTCTCAATACAGTGCGGCGGGAGCAATATATATAGCGGAACCCGTTCGCCGAATTCGAACGGAGAGAACTACTGGAGAAGAGAAAAGCTTTCTCTGCGTCTGTGTTGGAGAGGAAAATAGTTCTTCTTCTTCTTTTCGCTGCCATGTCCCAATGCTTTTCTGCAGTATGTACCGTCCTCGGTTACATAAATACGGGCATACTAGCAGTAGCAGTACATACTTTTTATCGATCCCAAACAACCTTCATGACCTTAGTCAATTTTTTCTCGATTGAGTTGCTCTCCTTGTTGATTTTCTCAAGGACTCTTGCAAGGTTCCCATCATTTCCAGCTCCCCGCTTTTAGCGGGGGTGGCTTTCGGGCGAGCACTGACGCAACTGGTTGGTTTCGGTTGAAATGTAAGTAATGCTTTGCAATGAATATTTCCACCCATCTCTGTTTCGTATCGCACCGATTGTTGGTTCAGGTTAGCTGGGATCGTTACGAATAAATATAGCACTGAAATGATGCAGTTTGGAGTTGCAGAAAAAGCAATTCAATTTGGCGCTACCCTGCAATAGGTGAGATTTTTGCCATCTACATTTACAAGGTGCATTGGGTGTGAGTTTAGCTAACGCTAATTAAACTGGAATGAATTTGCTTGAATTTCCAGTCAGTTGCTTTCCATATGGTACGCTTCAATTAGATGCTTGAATGTGCCTTCTGTGAATACTATCAGAAATAATGTAGCATAAAGTCGATGATTTGCTACTCGAGAAGCAAAACTATGAAAATTTTACGTAAAAACAGAAGATAATAAAATAAAAATTCCATGCTGATGGATTTGCCGGAAGTTTTTGACTCGAAAATATTTGAAATAATATTGCCACGTGAGACTTATTTACCTTTTAGAGCCTAGTTTTTTTTCCAGCGTTATTGAACAAGCAATTTGGTATATTCTGATTGATTTGGTGCTATATAACATAGAAATGATTGAAAGATTTAGGAAACATATTTTTAGATGTGCTAGATCGTTCTAACTGTCCTGGAGTTCAGAACTTTTGATCTGCAGTTGTAACAGTAGCTTTATCCGCTATATGAATTTACGGTATGTATTCATGTATGTAGTATGTGCTTCTTGGATTACACAAAGTAACGATACATATATAACCATGTTCTTCGGTTCTTCTTGATGGTCAACTATTTATAACTTATAGATATGACTTCTGAACTCAAGGGCAGTTTTGGTGATCTATACAGGGCCGGTAGCGGGTCATTTTTAGTGACTTGGTCACAATTTTAAAGGCAGTCACTAAAAAGTCACTATTGTTATCGAGAATTCACTAAAGTCACTATTTTCCGAAAATTGGTCAGTAAAGTCACTTCTTTACAGCAATCGTTCCTACTACTTAATATTTTGATTAAAAAAATAGACTTACGTTAGCAACACGTCGTGTTTCAACACTATTTGATTTTTTTTTTTTAATTACGCAATCAGTACATAAAAACAAAAATGTGCAAACGTGCAACTCGCCGGTGAGCAAATTCGCAACATTATGTAAACATGTCTACATGTTTTCAAATCAGCTCACCGGTTTGTAGGGAGCGGAAACGTTGGCAGGTTGACAGTAACGTTTGAGTTCGTTTGAGTTCAGAATTTTGTATAAACTCTAATCGAAGTCAACTTTTACAAGGAAATTATATGAATAGTGTGCACGCTTAGTGAGTTTTCGTGATTCAGCTAGACACATTCTAAAAGGCGGATGCAAATCTTGCAATATTTTCCGTAGATATCGACGAAACTTGGCTCCAGTTCATAAGTTAAATGTGTTTCAGGGGGAAGGTTTCAGCAAAAGTATCCTAATGACTGCCTTGTTTCGGAGTGGGCCCGAAAACAGAGCGATAACGAAGCGTTCTGTACAATTTGCAGTCACGCTTTCACAATATCCAAAGGTTTACAGGCTTTTGAGCAGCATGAGAGTTCTGTGAGGCACAAGGAGGGAAGGATGGTTCTTCGTGGTCTAAGTCAACTCCGAATTGATATGACTATTAAAATGTATTGTATCTTATTTTCCAGGTGCATCCTGTGATGAAATTCGGGATACATTTTGTGCTACGTTTTTGAACGCGGTTCCTACAGATTTTTTTACTGAGCTGAACTAAAGCTCTTTATTAAGTGACTGATGCGTCAGCACCATTTTCCGTAAGATTATGTTGAAAGATGCAAGTAATTCGCTGTACACCTTATGCTATGATGCGACAATGAACTCGGCTGAAAAAAACATCAAATAATCGTAAGATAACTCGAGTATGAAAGTGGAGTTGTTCGTAATATCGAGTGCTGACATTTTCACTCGATTTACAGGTCAATCATGTTCTTATACCATCCACTGGTGTTAGTTTGGTTAGGTGGTTAAGCTGAAACTAAGTTTTGAAAAAAATAGTGGTGGGTAGAAACATCTGTTCTCAACAAAATCGTTTCGAACAGGTGAAAATACAATAACGTGGACCCTCGTTAGTTTGAATAGCTAAAATCGAAAACACTCGGCGTTCAAAGTGAATTTCTGCAACTGGATTCAGTATAGCGGTACATAAAGAAACTTCGCACCTTTGTGCAGGTAGCAGTTGAACAAACTCTATGAATGCCGAATATTTGAAATTTTGGCTGTTAAAACTAACGGGGGTCCACGATCTGACACGGCATGTATTTCAAACTAAGCTATATGAGAGTTAAAATGCTCAAGCTAAGTATAATAAAGCCTAGAAATTTCATTTGTCTGTAACCAATTGCACAGCACTAAATATGCAGTCCTAATGCATGCTTTTAGGTTTCTTCTACTTATATAGTTGATGCATTCAGAACTCGAAGCTAGTTCGTACTATCGTGACCAGAGTATGCAATGCGGAAGTGTGGCCTGCTGACTCAGTACTACCGCAGGATATATTTGACGATGTTAAGGAATGATAACCTCCTGAAAATTTAATTATTTGGAATGAAACAACGACTCAGTTAACAAAATTGAAGGACATCGATAAGTTCAGCTTATTCTGTAAACATTATATTGCTTCATGTAAGCAACTAGGAATGCGTTAAGCATTGTGGATGCATAAGTTCATCGAATCAAAAACCTAGTCGTACTTTTATCGACGCTCTACTGATCACAAAGTAAAATGCGTTATAAATCAAAGCGGACTTGCTAATGGATGAGTTAGACCTGGTCAAAAGTAGAATAGATATGCAGGGCAGTGCACAAGAGAGAATTGAGGACTATTGGAGTTGGTTCTTAAGGACATACAAGAGCAAGTCCCTCTCACTTTGCGTTTTGCTGAACCCAAATCTCATATACTATTAAGACTTCATGCATGATATTTTCAGCAATTGCTTGCTCTTTTGGAACATCCTTTGGTTAGCAATTTGAACCAATTTTGTTAACGTATTGCTATAATTTTTTGTTGCAAACACTTGCAGTGAAAATTATTCTAACCTTTAATTTATATTGAGAAAGGACTCGGTTGTGTATGTTTCTAAGAATAAAGACAACTAGAGGTGAAACTGGTATCGGTCGTTGTAATGGCAGCTTTGACGGCATCCAATATAAATGCTGATATTGAACTGACATCGACTTCGACAAGTGTCCTCGCCGACGAATGATCAACAATGTGTGAGACAACAATATATTCATTGATGATGACCAAATCCACATTGATGGCATTCGAAAATGAGCCGCATCTAGTTCTTATGCCCAAAGAACAGCTCATTATGGCTAACAAAGAATACGCTAGTAGTAAGCAACATTTGGTACATCCACAACGGAAAAACGACGAAGAAAGAGAATAAAAACGGAACGAACTAGCAAGGAAGGAAAAAGCAAGGCAAAATAAGCAACATATCAATAACTTAAAGTCGTCGATTGAAAAGAAAGAAGAGAATTTGAAGGTTCTTTTTAAAGAAGGGGATGATAAAAAGCGAACTACTGAAAAGTATGTTCCAATAAATGCCTTCATGATAATGCCCGATTATCCATAATTTAAGATTGTTTATGGAAGCAAGCGCCTCAAAAAAGCCATTGAGAACCGTAATATGGCGGAAGTGGAGCTGCCTAAAGCAATGCTTGAGGGAGTATCAACTGTTCAAGATTATGTTCAAGAAGCAGTAGCGAAAAAAGGTGCTTAAAGTTCTGTCCAGTTAGAATCCGGAATCACGTATTGTGTTGCAGCAGCACGGAAAGTTCTTTAAAGGATTTAAAGGAATTTGCTCGCGTTTGCTACCGAAAATTTAAAAAAAGTGTTTCAATGTTGATTTTTTATTTTTTTAAAAGTGATCGTTCGAGCTAAATGCGCAACTTGTAGGCTCTTTGACAGCAGCTCCCGCACAACATATGCGAAATATGTTTTCGCTCCGTTCGCCCGGTTGATCTGGCAGCACCGCATGCACTCGGCTGCTTGACTACCCGATCGTCGGTAGTATTTAAGTAAAAGGTTCAATAGTCTGTTATTAGATTTTTTACATGGTACGGGTTTGACGCGTTTGTCTCCGTCGCATATTAATAAAAGTTTAGTTTTGTGATTGCAATTTAGTTTGAATTTGATGGTGAATGGCTTCTTATTGTACAGTGCATGCATCGTAGTGAAGAAATCAACCCGAATGTCGCTCATATGAATATTGTGGTTCCCAAGCGAATTAGACCCAAAAAGAACGCAACACAACGTAGGAAACTCCAACGATAAGTGTCACCAGTGATCAAATGACGTGTTAATTTTAAATTCTCCTCGTTTCCCAATCACAATCGTTCTACTAATACGCTCAAAAAAGTTTTTTTAAATAGCGTTTTTAAAAAAAGTTAATGTGAAAATATTCGTAGCTCTTTGTATTGTTTTCGTACAAGACACGCATATTCTTTCTAAGTTGCGCGTGAGGCATTAACTACGAAGGTAGCTTCATAAAAAGTACAAACCAGTTTCGTTGCAGATAACCACGAATAGATTCGTTAGTTCTTGCTTCGATTTCGTAATATAAACTAAAATTATTTTTCAGTGTGAAGATCATATAAGAAAAGAAATTCTAATCATTTACATTTCAATGTATGTATGTATGTATGTAAGGTAGCCACCATCCCTTCTAAGACCTTGTCATGTATGCAGCCCCACTAAGCTTACTAAGCTTCCTACGGGGTGGCTTGTTAAGAAGGGCGCGTCACTCTCGCTGAAACTGTTGGAGTAAAATTCACAGCATCACAATCAAATCGGTAGGATAAGAAAATGATACCGTTTGTTCCTTCCTAGACGCCGGTTGTCATGCCACTCCATTGTTCAACTCCAGCTTGAGTGATACCCTGATGCTCCCTCCCTTCCCAATATATATTCAATGTCATATAGTAATATATAATATATAGTGAATGAATATTATAATGATAAAAAATATAGTGAATGAATATAAGAATGATAATCACAATTCCATTTGTGAACCTGAAAATTCAGACAATAATGTAGCAACGAGATTTTTTTTTTATAAAAATATTTAACAAAACTTGGGACTATCCATGGATGGTCTGAAATTGTATAACATATAAAGAATAGTAAACCTTAAATATCGAAGTGCTGTTCCATTTCCTTGCATATGACTGATCATATACATTTCAATAGACAAAAAAGATTTACTTGATTTTGCGGAGCGCATTCCATTTCCTGAATCACATGAAAGTTAAATGAATTTCTGGTGGACATTTTCCAATGATTATGTGATTATTTATCTGGGGACGTTGGCCAAACCCTTTACATTCAACTAACCATGTTTTTATTTGTTGTTGCATGAAGCACGTAATCAATTATAATGTTTGAATTTGGAAAAACCCTTCTTATCAACATGCAACCCTACGAGTGGGCAGCAATTTCTGCTAGAACCAAAGAAAAGTATTGATACACGGAAACAAACCCGTTTCTGTTTTCATGAATAAAAAATCATGAAACGAACTCTCATCTTATTTTATGAATGCATGACTCTTATTCATGGTCTCATTATTGAAATGACAGATGCGAGTCATGAACGTAAGAAGTCTTGTTTCGCCTGTAATCTGTGTAATCAGCTTTATTAGTCAAGAGTCTTTTCAAGAATAACCATAGCGTAGTAAGTACATCCACTAAGTACTATTCCAGCTCTCCACCTCCACACTAGGTTCGAATCCTAACAATGGATTTTTTTTGCATTCAAAGTCGATAAAGTAGATTTGCCAGATTCATGAATAAAGTTTTCTGTATCAGGAATCCAGCTCATGGATTTGACCCGATTTATTCATGATTTCATTGCGGCGGGAAAATAGTTCATGATATGAATATGGTTGATGGTGTATATTCATTACACGAAAAAAAAACATATTCATGAAATCATAAGCTGTTTTTCTCGTTTAAAAGAACACATTATTTCCTGTGAAGGTTTGATAGCCTCGGCAGGCTGTGAAATTGAAAAGAAGTAGTTTGAAATTGAGCGTTGGGCATTTTGTTAAGCAGTAATAAAGCAACGATGTAAACACACACACACACACACACACACACACACACACACACACACACACATACACTTTTGCCACACATTCCCATGCGGGGTAGGTCAATGCAGGAACGGATCCGCCACCTTGACTGGTAAAAATGTGCGCGCTTGGTCGTGCTCAAATACCGTAAATGGCACAGAGCAGTTCTTGCGACAGTTACATGTGACAGAAATCAATTTCCAATTAGAGGTATTGATAGACACAACTTCTAATGTTACCGGTTATGTTTCTCTCGTCGTCATTTACTTTAACAACCTCCGAGAGAAACCCGGTAAGGTGTTGTATGCTGATACGCTTAACAGCATGTTTTGATGGGAGACTCCATCATAGATTCAGATGAATTTAACTTATCACGTTTTTTTAGTCGACCGATTAAAGAGTTGCGACCAAATCAGGGAAAGATTATAGTCGTCAATGTTTTGTTGGGTTAAATTGTAGAACGTCAGGCCTTTGTTGCAGAATCGGGTTGTTTTCGTACAATGCATAGTTTCACGACATGAGCCTAGCAAATCCCAGGCCTGCATTATTCGCCTTTTTACCCTTTTTACATCAATAGAAGGGTATTAAGATCGCTTGAAAACTCGACTTTTTATCCGAGGCCCACAGGGCCTCATATACCATTCGACTCAGCTTGACGAACTGAGCACATGTCTGTCTGTGTATGTATGTGTGTGTGTGTGTGTGTGTGTGTGTATGTGTGTGTGTACGTTGTGATGGTGATGAAAACCAGCGGTGATAATATTCTTCAGCGGACAATTGTTAACGATGCTGGCGGTGACGTTGAACCGTGTGTGTGTGTGTGTGTGTGTGTGTGTGTGTGTGTGTGTGTGTGTGTGTGTGTGTGTGTGTGTGTGTGTGTGTGTGTGTGTGTGTGTGTGTGTGTGTGTGTGTGCGTTACAAATAATGTCACATCGGTTTCTCAGCCATCTGTGAACCGATTTCAGTTCTGTTGACGGCAAATGGAAGCTACAACATTCCCATAGAACGCTATTGATTTTTTTTCATTCGGACATTTCGTTACGAAGATATGAACGAAACAGTTCTTGAAGGCCTATTATAATAGTAATAAAACAGTTTAGTCTCCGATTACATACTGAGCTATTTGTGTACCGATTTTAGTTTTGTTGGTGCCAAATCAAAGCTATAAAATCTCCAAATAACTGCTCAAAATTTCATTATGATTGGATAATCCTTCATGGAGATATGACCAAAACAATACCTGAGAGCACATAATTGTGAGATGAAAATGTACTCGTTGCAGTGCAAAACCAAACAAGACCAATCACACCAATCGGTGCCGCTTGCATTCTATTGTGTCGCATCTGGTGCGTTGTATAGCACATGCAGCGGACTAGCCACACTATGCGACTCTATAGAATTAGAGCAGGATCGATTGACTCGAGTGGTCTTGAACTGCATCGAGTTGATTCGAAAATAACACAAAGTCTCCATTTACTGTAACTACACAATTTTTAACGAACATGTACTTATTAAGCTTCTTGATTCCATATCGATAATCAAAATTGACGCTTAGGATTGTCTAATAATTCATTCTGTGGAATAAATATACAAAATTTCTAATATTTGTGTAATATCTTCTCTTATATAATAGGTCGTTAAACACTTTGAATGTCAATGTTCTAATCACTTTGATAAACAATATATTCAGAATTTACAAATAGTTCATTTTATAAACTAAATGTATGACATATCGAATATTCCTGGATCTTCTTGAAATTTCTGATGAAAATATGTATCCAGTACCATATTGGCCACATTTGAGTTCATAATTCTGGTAAAGTGTAAGAAGGGTTCAGTCTCACCATCGGTGGATTAATGCGGGTTTTTTAAGCACCTTTTCAAAGAGTTATATCTATAATCGCTCAATCAATTCGCTAACTCATTTTTGAAAGCTTGCAATATTGTCTATCTACTAACGATCGTTTTTTCGATATCCCAAAATTTTATATAGGTATTTGAAAGATTAAAAACGATTTATTTGAATCTTTTGTGCCGCAGTAGCCGCAAACTTCAAGAGGCTGGGAAAGAGGGTTAACGAAGGTGCTTATTGGCAAATAATAGATAAACTCATGCCTAGATTAAGAATTCAAGCATTCAAAAAATAAACCCAAACCAATTCTGCTTTGTCAGTTCTCGAGAGAAATAAATCGTGAAAGTGAGTCAAAAAACATGGTAAAAATCTCCTCTTCCCTCTTTTAACTTTTGCAAAAATGAAACTTAAAGGTATCCCCTGTTTCAGATAACGTTTGATCGGATGCGACTCTTAGCTTATGATAACTGAGAAAAGAAATTTCAAAAGCTTCGTCCGTTTCCTCTGTATGTCAGCAGTGCTCGCCCGGTTGCATCCTAACATCAATTATTCACCGTCAACAATGCACTTCCTACAATAGCGTTTGAGCCTTGTAACCAAAACCGACCAACTCTTTCTCTACTGGCTGGATAAATTGCATCGTTTAAGCTTAGTCGAGCAGAAATCGGCAAACGTGTCTTGGATATTGTATTTCACCCGGTCCGGTCGCATGAACGTCCCATTGCCATCACACACACTCACTGCCAGTGAGACACCAGAAAAGCAAAGTCATATTTCACAAGTTGAATCTTGCCTCCGTCACCGTAGAGAGTGAATATGCAACCGTATAGTATACAGTTGCAAATTTCTGAAAAACCCCTTTCGCCATCGTACCCCCTTTCTCCAGGTCCATGCAGTTCGTGCTGAAGTCATCAGCGGAGAACAGGAAGAAGAAGCATCGAATGAAACTCAATCTTGTTCGATGAATATTTATGACTATCTCCGAACGAGCAAGACAACTTGAGTAGAGATCCCGCTGCAAGCGAATGCAGTTTTCGGACGAGCATCTCAAGGTATGGAACAGTTATTGCAGGGCAAAAGTGCTACTGTTGTTCTACCAGTCCAACGGGTACAGACGGTTCCTTTGTGCAAATCGTTTACTCTTCTCAGCCCGATCTGGGCCATATTCTGAACATCTTTCTTACTCTTTTTTTTTTCCTTCGTCAATATGAAAGCTGCAGCATCCAGTTGGTTACCAAACTAGCATGTCTGAAGACCGAGAGAACAGAGGGATGGGTTTGTGTGTGCGTTTGTCTGGCTGCGATGCACACAATTTAGAATGCATTCGGAACCGGTTGACCTTGAAAAAACGCGCACGTTGGATCATCTTCAATCTGGTTTTGCTACAGTTTCGCCGTCTTGCTGTGAGCTCGGCGGGACGATTCTTCTTCTCAGCTGTAATTTATAGTAGTAGCGGCGGCGGCGGTGGCGGCGGCAGTCGATGGGACTTCCTGCATCTGGTGCATTTGGAGCATCCTCTCCCGCCTGTCGCTGTGAGGTTGGGACGTTCAGTTAAGTTGAGGAAATTTATAGAATTCAAACTTTTGTTTAGAAACAATTCCGGCAAAATAAATCATTTCAATCGAAAGTAGTTTCAAATGTATGCACAATGAAAGCAAACCGATGCAGGTTCCAAGCGGCGTTTTAAACATTTCCTATTTTGTTATTCTAAACATACCACATAGCTCCACAAATAAAAAAAACGCTAATTTGCAAGTCAAATTGGCACCAAATTTTCAGGGTTGCCTTGAACTATATCCGATGAGTAAAACGACAACAAAAAACTTCGCAAACAACGTAACAAACTACCGAAGCTGATTGATTATACACAATGTTATAGTGTGATAGCGCATAGGCAGCAATGCCCCCCCTGCTGTGACGGCAGATGGATCGTCAATCCCGGAGAGATAAACACAACACATCGTTCCAATCCCATTATTCATGCAAATTAACCTTTGAACGTGGTGACTGCAGATATGGCCGCTTTAAACCGCCACCCGCGACGCACAAAATGTAGAAGCAGCACTGAGAACTGGCCATCGTTTTCCAGGCGAAATTAACGGAAAACCAGACTAAAGCTGAAACAATTATATCGACAAATTGAATCAGCCTATAATGACACTAATGATATACGATTTCATTAAGTTTAATTTCGCCTCCACCATTCGCGCACCGGCTGGCTGATGACGGATTGTCAAAACTATCCGAACGGCTACTGGTAGGTAGACAGCTTTTGACGCAGTTACAATAACAATACAGTAATTTGCTGCGCGCGATCCATGGTGATGGTCGACGGATCGGAAAAATATCAACCACTTTGTGGTCAGGAGGCAATGAATTCGCGCTGTGTTGAGGTTCGAGGTTGAACTTGTTATGTAGTTTGAACTGCGTTGCTAGTTTGGAATTATTGTTAGTTGGCGAGGTGAGAGAGGAAATTTGTTGCATGAAGTTAGTGTTGGGAAGCAGCATCATTTCTCGAGTACTTTTTCAAACAGACGTATCAAATTTTTTAAACAAAGAGGGAAATTAAATTGCAAAGGTAAAATTCATGAAACCCTTAGCACTTTTACGCAAACTATGGCCACCAACACAAGGAATAACATTTCCTTCACATGATGGTGATGCTACTTTCCGTGAGGGTACTGAGAGTTTTGAGAAATTTACGTTTGAATCTTACTTCCCCTCTTTGTTTACAAAATCAGATACGTCTGTTTGAAAAAGTACTCGAGATTTAGCGGCGTCCCGATGATCTGCAATTTGACTTTTTCAATTCTTATTCTGTATTCACGGGACCATTACGTCTACAGGCTGAGAAAATATTATCCGTGATTTTCTCACAGTGTAAAGTTCGGATTTGACAGATGGTGAACTGAGCACACCTGTGGCGTATTTTCCCTTGCTTCATAACAACCAACAGCCCGAAGTTTCATTTGAATTTGTGCCAGAAAGCCATAATGGAAATGCCAATACAAACAGTTCGAGATTCTATAAAACTTGGAGCTTGGATGAGCTTGGAAATTCGGAGGATCGTTCAGGAAGTGGCAAAAAAAGAACTGCGAGGACCCTTCACAAACCGAAGTATACTTCGTCAACGTTCTAACGGGTGGCAACTAAAATTTTGGAATTTCTTTCTCAAGCTGTCAAAAAAAAAAAGACAAACATAGTTGAAGAAGATCTGATTTATTCAAATAAAAGATACATTGTCCATTGGTGAAAAAAAATGAGTGAACATTTGAAAACGGTCCGTAATCGGATGTTCGGCGAAGCTTCCGTTTGATGTCGGAACAGGAGCGTTGTACGGCCTCCATGTCAACTTTGCGAATGCATCTCTTGATTCTACCAATCAACTGTTTGCAATTCGTGGCTCTCCAGTTATTTTTGTACACCAAGGAACTCAAAACCCCGAAGAAATCTTCGATTGGGCGACACTGAGGCAGATTTGTCGGGTTGTGGTTTTTGGGTACAAATGGGATCGAATGGGTATTCAGGAACGATTGTGTTTTTATGGCGTAATGCGATGACGCTTTATCCGGCCAAAACACGTATTGTCCATCAGCATGATGTTTTTGTAGAAACGGGATCAAAATTTTCTTCAAACATTCGTTCTGGTACACATCTTGATTGATTGCCAAACCAGAGGGCTTGAACCATGGCTTAGAAATGCCTTTCTCGGAAATGGCAATGTACAGCATCACTTTCTGTTCAAACTTATGTTTAAACTTATATTTTATGTTCGGAGGTGTAGTAGAACTATCCGTTGAATAGTATCGATCGTTTGAGGGAATCTGCGTCTTCGAAAGAGGGAAGTAGCTTTCGTCGTCCAAAACAAAACTGTTTCCGAAATAATTTTTAATCAACCAATGGCATTGGGATTTCAGCGTTGAAATCTGTGCATCAGTATATTCCGGGGCTCGTCTCTTCTTTCGACACTTTATTCCGACTCTTTTCAATGTTTTGCAGATGTACTGGTGAGAACAGTTGAACTTTTTTGCGGCATCCCGTTGGCTCAGTGAATCCTTGTTGTTGAAGGCACGAAAAAGAGAACGAAGTCCTTTTGCGTCCATAATTTTGGCTGGTCTTCCACTACCTTGCTTGCGAGCAGTTGTTGGGGATCTTAGGATATGGTAAACAGTCGAAGTCGCAACATTTTCGCTTTTAAAATGTTGTACCGTATACGTTTTGCCGAGATTTCTGTGCAGTTCGTAGAACTGTACAACGCGCTCGCGAAATACTTCTCGTTTCGACGGCATTTTGAGCAAAACTGAGCAAGCATAAACAAAACAGAAAATACTAGCAGAAAGAGGAGAGAAAGAGCTAACGCATACACACTCTTATTTCTCTCTGAGCTCGTTTGTTGTTGAGCATAGAGGCCTCGAAAAAATTCCAAAATTTTAATTGCCACCCGTTAGACGGTCAATCCGAAAAATAGCGAAATCATTGAAAATCGACCCCAAATTAGTACGAACTTCATGAGGATTTTGGATTACGTTATCAGAAATTTTCAAAGAACCACTGCCTAAATGACAAGACCAAACTGTATTTCATTTCCGATGGGAGCCGTGATCATAGATTCTTTATCTCAGAGAATCCCAACGGTGCCGACTAGACTTAATACCAGACATACTGGAGTGAGAGGCAACCACTCGTACCACTATATCACTGACGCCGTCATTGAAATTTTACTGTGCATTTATAGTTCTACTATAAATTCGGGTCCTTCCTTAGCTCAGTCGGTTAAGGCCCGGCTACAAAACCATGCTGGAGGCTGCTGGGTTCGATTCCCGGTCTGGTCTAGGGTCTGGTTTTTCGTTTAGGAATATTTCTTGACTCCCTGGGCATGGTGTATGATTCTTCCATTGTTGTTTATGCTCTTGACAATTCTTTCATTGTTGTTTATGCTCTAATTGTCATCAATCAGACGTCAAATACACTTGTACAGTTGGTATCATTAAAAATCTTATTGTTCGCTTCATTATCGAAAATGGTGAGTGTTTTGATCATGATTGTGAGCAACTCATAATAGGTCTGATGTTTCAGGTGCAGACAATTCGAATATATTCTATAATTTAAATGTGCGTTCTATACGAGAGCCGTGATCAGGGCACTAACTCTAACAACATGTTATTTAGCTATAGATCACAACTTTCGAACTGAACAAAGGTCATCGCAAAGTGTTACTCAGGGCAGATGCTGAAAACGAATTAAAGGCTAAGGATGTAAGAGAGGCGAATAGCCTTTAGGCCATAGAACAATTCTACTCTATATCGGTTAGCTTCAATAGTCTTTCGAATTAAAGTCATCACTCACGTCGGTCAAATTTTCCACCTTGCCGGCGGTGAGAAGGTGTATCTCATGATATAAACATGCATGTGAGTATCACACAAAGTATCACATATTATAGTAAATTTTTTCACTGCCACGGCGTAGAACGTTTAAATAAAGGCACTAACATCGGGTGTGATACTGGCGGCTTATTCACGATTCACTCTTAGGCTTCTTACTTTCAATCTAAGGGAAAAGACTAAAAGTCCACTTTTCATTTTCTTGGCAACTTATGTTGTTATTCATCCATTTGTTTTATGGAAGAAATATCCAAAATACCTAGTTTACTAATTTTCCAATAACTGAGTGTAATTGCACTATTTTCGAATGGGGTGAATGTTATGATCAGAGTATCAGACCAATGAGAACAAGCATGTATATTCGAGATAGGACGCGGAGGGCCAGCTTAGGAAACACATTGTTATGAATAAGACAAGACACAGAAATACACAGTACACTGACAAAAACTCAACATGGACAAGAACATACACAATACATGAAAGCGAATCAATTTTATTAAAACTATTTGAATCATCACGATAAAAACAGTGACCAAGTGGGCACCATAGCCTAGGAACGTCTGTTTTTTTATTCAAAATAGAGGCTCATAGAAGCGAATTTTACCAATAAAAGGGCCCAGTGCAGATTAAAAGTAAAGGCCTGCTACCACTGTGATACCTAAAAAAAAAAGATAATGATAAAAATGAAAAATCAATATGCTGGATGGTAACATAGGGTAGGTAGGGTATGTGTCCCTTGACTCAGCCTATTATGCAACCAGCGATCACATTTTTCACTATAACTCATAAAGTTTCGATGGATTTATTACTAAATGCAGTCTCTGTATGGTTTTTTTTTCTAATGTTATGAATTAAGGCATTGTAAGCTGTACTGGATTTACTTAATACAACATTTCACAACACAAACAATAGTAAAACTGCCTCGAAGCACTTAAGTGATGTTCATATATGATTTATCAGCCATTCAATAATGAAAACATTATAATTCACTATACAATTATTTTGTTCCTTCGGTTTGTGTTTAGATGAGCCACTTGAATACAAGCAACCGCAAACACATGCATTTTCACTTGAAATTTTACCAATAACAACGTTTTTACTACGTTATTGATACAACAGCCCATAGTTGGGAACATACCAAAAAATATGTACCTAACATTGGGTCTACGATTTTCTTGAAAAATCATTGTTATTTTAACTATGTGAACAGTTAGTTTGTAACGTGTAACTATTTTCTGCACATCCAGACTGCATTACTTGCTTTATCGATTCAATTAAGCCAAATTTAGATCACTTGAAGATCGTGTAGAACATCTGTTCAGCTTATCCAGTGAAATCATGATGCCCCAAAAGTTCAAGAAACCGAAAATTACGCGGAAGTGAATAACTATAAGTTGATTAATATTGTCTGAATTGCTTCGGATTACATCGTTCATCCGAATAGCAGCATCATTTTGTTGATTATCGCTAAATTAATGACACATTTGGTACATAGGCCGAATGAAGGAGCTAGACTAACATTACATTAATGTTAGCCTAGGATATTTTTTGGCGAATTTGTCCACTTTCTTTTTCCTTAGAACTCCAGCCCTATTTGCTTTGCGTCTGCCTTGATGAAGGTTTCGTCATCCATAACCACACACTTCGGTTTCGTTACCCACTCTCGAAATAGCTTCTTTGCGCGGGATTTGGCCGCCATATTCTGTTGATGTTGACTTGCGGACCTTGAATACACGAAGCCAAGCTCGTTTCATGATTCGCTGAACGAACCAGGCGGAACACTTTGCCTTCAGAGCCGCGTCGCGAATCAAAAGGTTCGGATTACACTTGAAATAATCCAACACCTTCAGGGCCTACACAGGGTCAGCTGTCTTCGATTTTCTTCCACATCCAGCCCGCCGCTCGGTCGTGTGGGACTCTTTAAACGATTTTACCACCCAAGTCACAGTTGTATGGGTGATTCCCAGTTGTCTTCCAATTCATCTCATGGTCGCAGTCGGATTTTCCATGACGGCGCACAAAATTCTCCGGCGATTTTCTTCTTGTTTCGATGACATCTCAATAATTACTAAACCGATTGTAAATTTGCACATGTAAACAATTAAAACAAACAAAAACAAGATATTCCCAGATTTTCATAATTTTTTACCCACGGACAAAAAAGTTACACACGGATAAAAATGGTGCATTTTTTTCGAGTACAGGCCTTATTTCTAGGCATCAACTTCATTAGAGAACAGTGTTGATTTCGGGCCGCATACTATTGGAAAATTAATAAATGTTAAGCCTTGTCTTTATAAGTATTTTAATCCCTTTAGGCCTAAAGGATCATATTTGACCCGAAATTGAAAATGGGTCTGTAGAACCTCATAGAACGAATAAAAGTGTACACTATCTTCGAAATTTGTTCTGCATAAATTTTTCTGTCTGGTTAATATAAAGAACATTTGAGTGTAAGGCCTAATTTACGACCTAGAACATCCGGAATATGAAGAAGTTCAGGAAAAATAAATAAATGCCTTATTAATAGTATGAAGCGATGCACAGTAGAAAAAAACGGACCCAAATTCCCCCAGATGAGACGCCCCTGGATTGGCTGCTTGAAATATATCATTTCTTATGTGAAATTTGCCAAAAAATTGAATGGTGCTATTTTTAGCCTGCGGCGCGACCATAAAATGGTCCATTTTACCCCATTAACCCCTAAAAATGTGTCTTTTTGAGTTGGCATCAATGTTACTACAATCTCCGCTGAATGATTTAAAGATCATAGAATCCTATTTCATATTAAAAACTCTGGGGAATCGAATGGTGCAAATTTCATTCAGTTCCGAGCTCGGAAAGTGGCTTATTTTGCTCAATTTCCCCATTAATTTGAGATTTTCTTGTTCATACCCTTTCAGCTACAATCGCTGCCAAAGTTTTTAGCTGAAAACAGCCTATCTTTCGTGAAAAAGTTTAAGGAATCGAATGGAGTTGTTTTCGTTAAGTTACAGAATCGGGAAACTGTCCATTTTACCCCATTAAACCCATACTGTGCAGGATTCATTCAGTTCCGAAATCGGAAAGTAGCCTATTTCGCTCCATTTCTTCTTAAATATGCAAATGAAACAAGGCTGCTCCGAAGTCTTAAAATGGCCAAACCATTCAGCGGCGGTTGTAGTAACATTGATGCCAACTCAAAAAGACACATTTTTAGGGGTAAATGGGGTAAAATGGACCATTTCCTGGGCTCGGCGCAGGCTGAAAATGGCACCATTCAATTTTTGCAAATTTCACATAAGAAATGATATATTTCAAGCAGCCAATCCAGCGGCGTCTCATCTGTGGGAATTTGGGTCCTTTTTTTCCCACTGTGCGATGTTTTAAAACAAGGTACATACGCTTGTGTATTATTTAATTTTTGGTGATAAACGTTAAATATTTTTTGTATCCAGGCAGATGTGACCATTTAACCAGGCACCAGGCAATAAGAAGGACTCTCGAGCAAAGGGGCATGAATTTTTCCCATCAGTACGTCAGAGTTCTCTTCAAAGTTGGCAAAACGATTGCAAAAGTAATTCTCTTAGGTGGTGGTTACATTTCGTTATTCCAAATGTGTCGTCGAGATCGTGGTTTAAAGGTCTGAATGTAAGTCGCAGTTTTGTTCGTGTGATGTCAAGGCTTATGTTCAACCACTACTCGCTAGACGCACATCTCTACAGAATCAACCTCGTCGATAGCAATGTGTTCCCAGCAAACTCACTCATCTGTGGCTTAGTTCCTGACAGAAACTACATGGATCGAGGATTTGGTAGATGTCGCAACCATGAGCAGCAACTAATACCTGAAATAAGTTACCTGCCTAGCCCCTTTCAAACGATAATGTGACCCTTTAACCTCGAGCTAGCCACGTGTAATTGGCTCCCACTTTACTAAAATCGAAAAGTAAAACATTGTTAACAACAATATTGGATATCGGCTCCGCAAAGTGTTCCACACGCCTGAGCCTAACAAATAAACGAACTGATTAAAAAAAACTGTATCTTACTGGGATGTTTTAGGTCATCTAAAATTCACTTGAGTTCAGGACTTCTAATCTACAGTTGTAACTATAGCTTTCTGGGTTATACAAAGTAACGCTACGTTTTCAACCATATTTAATGAATATTTTAGAACGTAAACGTCTACTGCGCTTTCATTGATCGCATCACTTACCACAGTGAATCCATGATCTAAAAATAACCTGCCTCACTAACACAAAAACTATCCTCCCCATGACAATTGTGGAGACGCAGAGGTAAGGGGTGATTCAAAAATGACGTCCATCAAATTTCAGGTTTTTCAACCCCCTGAGCTAGGCTAACATTACATTAATCCCCTTACCCTATATTGTAATGAAAATTGATAATAATAATTACACATGTCTGCCAATTGTTGTCCAGCTGCAATTGTAGAAAGATTTGCGTATCTATTATGAACCTAAAAGTTTAGACCATGTATCATAGCGACGAGATTTTTGTTTACGAAACCTGGAAACTCCGTGGTTTCCTTCCTTCCGTTTCCTCGCGCCGCAATACTCATTATATAATATAAACATTATATAATATAAAAAAGCATTATAAAATATAAAAAATAAAATAAAATAACCTCCACTGGTCCAAATAAATAGAAAAATACTTTATGATACAATGCAATAAAACATCTATACACCCTGGATTCACCCTCCTTGCATCCTTGATGCAGATCAAGCTTCATTAGTATTATTATTATGATTTTCTAAATGAAAACAACAATGATATGAAACTAATAATAAGAGGTAGCTATACACAGCTATAGAGCTCAATCAGTAGTCGATGAATGTATACTGAAATGGCCACACTATGCAAGAAATAAGAAAAAAAAATAGTTTGTTAATGAAAAGAAAAAATTAGGTAGGTTTCAACATCCCTAAAGTCCTGGAAAGGCCGAAAACAGAGTAGATCACTACAACTATCACAGACAAAACCCCAATCAAAAGACGCACGATGTTCCTTCTGAAGCTTTGTTGCTCTTTTAAAAAGCCTTCCCTACACTTCTAGGACAGCAGTATTTGTGATCGAAGATCCCGGCCTGATGATTCCTGAAACAAACGGCCTATCCAATCATCCAACATCACTAAACAAATTTATTAAAATATAATCCCACTCTGCCTCTAGTCGCATGTCAGTCATCCATGACATGAAAATAGTAGTTGAATTTCAGAAGTGCAATCCATATGGTCATTCTGAAATGCCAAAAAATCAATTGAGCCTTTAATTGATCTACATGCTCCCAAGTCAAATGGCTTTGGAATGCAAAGATGACCCCCAGGCGCAACCATCAACCAAATTAGAACGGAAAATACATAACATGACTAAAAGGCACACGATCTTCACTTGCACCCCCTCACCCCGCTACTGTCAAATTGACAACACTGCTCAGGCTACCTCCCTTGTGATCACATTACTCGTCGGGCGTGGAACTTGTAGGAACTTGTGAGGACCGGAGGAAGGTCGCACCCCGCTTCCTGGTTGTCAACTCACCATTTGAAGCCCTCAAAAAGTATATGTGCGATTAAAGGAATTTTCTCCACTACACAACATTTGCTGCGGGATCTAAAACTATTCTGAAAACAAAAATATAAGAAGTACTCAGCTTAATTCCATTTGATCCCATATCCGAGCATGAGCATGATTGACCGCCCAAGGTTGCTTCTTCGTTGTTGCCAGATCAGCTGTTAGAGAACCAACAGATGATGCCTGGGACTAACATGCATCTTCAATGTGTAAGAACTGGTAGTCAGGTCAAGTAAGGAAAAGGTAGGAATGTGTTGACATGATACTCGCTTTATTGGAAGCCGCGGAGTCCACTGCACTTCCGCGAGAAATCACTGGAATTTTGGAAAACAGGATTAGGTAGCAGCAGGGTTCACCGATTTAAACCAACAGTAAGGATGCTATTGGGGCCACTCACAAAGTGTGTTTGTGGTTCTTCATTGGGAAAACAAAGTGACCTCTAATAGTGCCGAAAAGCCGATTGTGACCGGTTTAAACCAACAGTAAGGATGTCATTGTGGCCACTCACAAAATGTTACATTGCTTTTTCATTGGGAAACTAGAAGATGTTTTACAATGCTGGAAAGCCGTTTTGGACCGATTCAAACCAACAGTAACGATGCTATTGGGGTCACTCACTCACAGGAAAACAATGCAATTCATCACAACGCCTGAGAGCCAACTTGGATCAATCTACACCAACAGTACGGGTGCCGCTGGAGTCACTTACGAAATGGGACAGTGGTTTATTTGTTCCAAGATAGGGTGGCCCGACGAGCATGGCGAAGGAATAATTTGGACCACAACTAATTATGTACCTCACCACCGACCCATCTTACTTGGCGAACCACGACTTCTCATGCTCACTCGATCACTCGCGCAACAAACAATCGGAAAACGAAACAATAATATTGCGGAACAAAAGTAACAATTATCTGTCCTGCTCCACGTCCTTAAGAGCACTCACCAGCTCACGAGTCGCTTGTACTCAACTCCGCTGGCGTCCGTCCAGTTTCCGGTACATCAGTTCATCTTCATGTCTAATTGAAATATTACTACTCAAAAAGTTGTGAGAAATAGAGGAATATTAGATATTGTCTTCAAAATTTGGTAGAAATCAATTATTTGTAGCCTATTATGACTAATTTACAACCTCACAACTGCAGGCTAGTTTGTTATTTGAAAAGTGTTCAGGTTCATGAACAAATATTCCGGACATCTATGCAGCACGATATCCGAACATAGGATTTGGAAATTTGCGTCGCTTAACAAATCCTTAAACAAATGTGCAAAAGCACGTTGGCCAATATTTACTGTCAACCAAAAATATTGGGCTATAATGAAGCACGAACTTTGTAAGCATCCTAAAGTTGTCACTACAGAACAGGAAATGTTGAATTCATGGTTGAAAGCGGAAAAATATGTCGGTTTAAGCGTTGTACAAAATCTCATGCGTGGTACTAAGAAGAAAGTTTGGGCTTTTGGATTTGGTAAAGAAATACAGTGAAATAAAAATACCTAAACCATGATTATACATTGTATTTTATCCCCTGAATATTTCACGACAATCGGTTGAGAGACTTGTTTTTTGTTTAAAGTGATGCAATTTAACTGTGGACACCCTTTAGTTGAAACACTTGTTTTCCCTCATTTGGCAAACCTCTCATTGAACCATTATAGAAGTAAACCTTTCAAAAAATCTGTTAACCTTTTTTTTATTGTACTTATCTGAAAATCCTCCTCTGTCCGGATGATATGATTCTGAACAATAGAAAATCCTCAGTTTTTTTAGGTAAGCAAACCAGTTCGTTAATGTGATTTGCAAAAAAAAACTATAAGTCACTTTTACTCATCTTTTGTTCAATATTTGGTCTCTTCTCATCAATCTAGCCATACAGGATTTTTTTTACTTGGCTATTTATTTTCAACTTCAAATTTTGGAAGAGAGAAAAGTTCCTTTTAGTGGTTTAGTAGTCAAATTATATCTCAAAAAGGTCATAAAAACCCTCTTTTCGGGAAACGTTACAAAAAACATATGATCCCAAATGCTCAAACATAACTGAGCCGAAGGTCTGAATATATAGAAAAAGAAAACAATTTCCAATTGAAACCAAACCATCATCAAAGTGATTTTATCGGGAAATTTCAAAGTAACTTGGACCAAACTTCAATTCTAGAGATTAGAGGAGTAGAGTGGTCTAATTTCATGAAATTGTTGATAATTTCTTTCCTTGGTATAATGAGTTAAAAGCACAAAAATATAATATGATCAATATTCTCAAGAGATAAATGAACTAGTTTTAAAAAAGTTAACAATAAGCTCTTTAACCCTATCAGGTTTTGCTAGTAAGGAAAACTAAAGCGTTTAGGCCAACATGAACCTGTTAATGTGTTTACAAACGCAAAAAAGCAAAGCTAATTAGACGCGAGTTCCTTCCCACACCCCCAAACTGCAAGAATGGGAAAACAATATTTTCATCCCAACCAAAGCAGATGGGCCTTGCTATTGCAGCAAATCATCGCTCCTAATTTGCAACTTGCCCTCCAACACCTTTCGGAACATGTGCCTCAAATGCAGCTTACAAAGTGCAACTACATTTTTTTTACATGCACAGTAACATCCCGACCCGATTCTAGGTACGTGTACACATTGCGCGTATGGATAATAAAAATAAATAATAAACATGTTCTGTGCCAGATACAAAGAAACCAGCTGTCTAACTGCCCCAGGACCAGACGGAATTATTCCCAGCCAGCGCAAGTAGAACTCGTTTATCGTCTTTGGTTTGTTGTTTTTTTCCCTCGTCAATCGTAATCCAGTACTCGTCGAAGGTGTACGTACAGATGTACGTACACATCATGTAAACGGGGAACGAATTGAAAACAATTACCCACATAACCAAGCGCGTGTCTGAAGTTAGACGCGCCTTCGGGATTCATCCTGGAGGCCAAACTTGTTTGTAAGCAGCTTTCCGTCTGTGTGTTATTTGAAGGTACATCTTGGACGGTTGAGCTGATTCTTTGTTCGCCGAAAACAAGATGATGACGCGGCCAGCTGATAAGCCCGATCCCTTGGCAGTAAATTTAAAACGAATAAGTTACTCACGTTTCTTCGGCATGTTTATGGGATAAACATTAATCGGGGATAGAAGCTTTTGAGGGTTTGACGAATGCATGGATTAACAGCATTAGCTGTAATTGATTAACTGTAACAAAACAAAATTTGTGAATTGTTCAAGGTGTTTCAAATTTCAGAATGTTATCAAGCCATCTGAAGAATATTCATATTACGTTTAAGTAGCATCACACGACTTTTTGGGTTTGTTCACATCCCATTTGTTCTCAGTCATTAGGAGTTAGCCTGTCTCCAGCGGTGTTCTATTATTTTGGTTTTATTTTTTAATAGTTCCCAATATATAGACCACCAAAAACAGATCAACTATTTCCCTCTTTCACCGCCTTTGTTCTTAACTTTGTATGTTGACAACATCGTGTTTTTTTTTAATCGGACCTTTGCGTATATCTGAAAAAATAATGTAAGACAATAATTGAACATAGTCCAGATGTTTTAGCACCAAAAGTTTTCTGACAGAGTTTTCTAACATGAACAAATATAAAACTATGCATAACCATGTAGATGCATACAGTTGAATAAGGACACATAAAAATACGCATGTTTCAGCAGTTTAACGGTGAATAAAATCTTCATTTTTCCGTTGAAAATATTTATATATGTACAGACAGTTCCCCTCAAAATCTCGCATCATAAATAATTAGAAATGTCCGCTACTGTTTGTGAACTTGATGATGATGATGATGATAGAATACTACCGTCTATTGTAGCAAGAGAACTTTCCATAGCAGTGGAATGATCTGAAAAACGATTTGATCAGGATTCTATTATTGTTTGTGATCTTCAAACTCCTTTTTTTCTTTTCTCTTTTGATCTTCAAACTCCTGTATGAAGCGCGAAACACGTTTGTCTGGGCCGGTAAGCAGAGACACATACCCAAAACCCGCGAATATAGGGAAGAGAATCTCCTTCCTAAAGCAAGTTCATACCCACAGCACTAGAATCGAGCCCTCGATTGACAGAATAAACCCCATAGATGGGATCGAAGAGCACGCCCTCATTCCGCGAAATGTTAACAATGGGGAGGAGCCAGTTCCATGCTCGCTATCCGAATCGTTTAATTTGGGTGCCCTGATGGTCCCTCCCTTTCCCCGTTTTATATTGGGTCGTGGATATTCATTATATTTTAGTGGTCATTTGATTGCTTACCTTGTTAGAAAATTTGCGTGAAAGTAAAATTGATTAGGATTTATACCGTTCTTAACTTATTGCTCTGTGTCGTCTCGGTGTTTCTGCTTTTGAAGAGTTGACTTTAGGCAAACGCATATGCTGGTCTATGTTATATGGTATTCCTCGCGGTCATAGGGAAGAGGAATAGAAGAACAAACGACTAAGCTGGTCTATGTGCATGATGGGATTTCTCGTGGTGATATTCTCGGGCGGCGCATTCAGAATGGTTCGACGGATGCTTAGTGAGTTCATATCACGCTGAGTTCCTGCTCGTTTACTCAATTCCATCAGTGTTAGGTTATTGAAAACGGAAACGTTCTAGAACGTGCTTCGATTTGGATGCATATCAGGGCAATGATCCCCAATCGCATATTCTGCTCATTATCATTACAAGCTGTCCATTATGGTTCAGGCACTTTAAAACGTTGATGGGACAGCCGAATCGGCTCATGAAATCTGTCCGCGACCAACTCGGCAGAACGCGCCCATACCCTTTCTGAACCGAAGGGCAGGGCCAGTACATATTTGTGAATTTCTGCAAAAAATTGCATCCTGTTCGTTGAAGATTTCATAGAATGACAACTCAATGAAAATTCAGATAACCAGTACAAGAGGGATCAGGAACTTAGGAAAGTCAACGTGCCATTTCTTTTGTCAGAACGATAGGATCATTTGTTTTGTATACCCTAGATTGTGTTTACGATCAATCATATCTATTTCCTGAATTTCCTTCAGCTACCTGCATTGATTATTTGTATGTAATCATAGTGTGACGTTCGCCGTTTCAACTTGCCCTTCCGTACTTATTTAAATTTACACTAAGGGATGCAAATAATGACGCAAATTGGTGCAAGAAATGCTTCAAATACTAAAAAAAACATATTTGCAACTAGGATTTACTACAGCATTTTCCTTACTAGCCTTCGTATGCTTCTCTAGGGCACAAAACTTTGTAAAATATGGGTGTTGCCAATCTGTAAAAACATCTGCAAGGAATTAACCCTTCCTCTGCGTGGAGGTAAGTAGATCTTCGTCAAGGCTTTTAACGACAAGACCATCACTCTAGAGATCGAGCCTTCGGATACCATCGAGATCCAGGACAAGGAAGGTTATTCTCCGGATCAACTGCGTTTGATCTTCGCTGGTTAGACGGTTCGACTTTGTCCAACTACAACATCCAGAAATAATCTATCCTTCATCTGTTCCTGTGTCTACGTGGAGATATGCAGATTTTCGTCAGGACCATCACTCTGGAGGTTGAACCTTCGGACACCATCGAGAACATCAAGGCCAAGATCCAGGACAGGGAAGGTATTACTCGCAGGAAAGCAAACTAGAGGATGACCGCACTCTTTCTGACTACAACATCCAAAAGTAGTCCACCTGGCCGTTCGTCTTCGCAGTGGTAACTGAATCAACAACCTTTTATGATGCTAAGAAATAGGGAAAAGATTTTATTTCTGAAGAGAACTAGAAGATTATATTTGATGGGCATGTGAAGTCCTTCGAATAAATTGACTGAACTCCATACATTGTCTATCTATAGTCGACTTACTACTGTGCTGACATTATAGATATCTTGAAGGAAAGCTGTTTGATTAGTTAAAAGTTGTTGTAAGAAATTTAACAGAATTACGAAATTAAAAGACGTTGGATCTAAGGTTGTGGTTGTGCTTACACTGAAAATTTATTTTCGTAAATAAGCTTTCACTCGTTTCGTAAACATGGATTTTATACATAGAACAAATGTCTCGTATATTGTATGAAAAATTCATAATGCTTGTCATCTAACAAATTGCTATCATTACATCTATTTTGTACAATGCACAAAATGAATTTCGTGAAGACCAGCCAATCGCTGCTTCTATTCGGTCTTAGTCATGGATGTTCGTGTTCCTGCTGGGATGATGGGAAGCATTAATTTATCCCAAAATAGAAATGAAAGCGCTGTCGAGGGTTATAACCTCATGCACTATAATCAAGTAGCTTCTCACGAGTCAACATGGCCTAATGACATCAACTACGGACTCAATAATAGCTCTCCCTTGAAAATGCAGGATCGAATCCCATGTCTAGAACAACTTCTTGGTTGCGCTTTTTTTTCAATTATTATATTTTGAGCCGATAATGTAGATCTGTCAGTCGTTCATGCGACCACCAGAGAGACGTTTCTTTTTTATTGGTAACAAATTACTCGTAGTTCTTTGTTTTGTTTTCGTATAATGAACGAATGTTCTTTCTTTGTCAACAAATGCTTAATGCTATGTGACAGTTACACGTGTGGCATTAAATACAAAGGTAGCTTCTTAAAAAGTGCAAATCAGGCTCGTTGCAGAAAACAACGAATAGATTTGTTAGTCCTATCTTCAATTTTGTAAGATAGCATAGCATGTTCCGACCATACATAATCCTGGGTTGGCTGTTGTAGAGACGATGGAAGCGCCAGAAGAGCTGCCTTGGGTGTGACAGGTTCTTCATCCATCGATTTCTTTGTACAACACCTGGCCAGGTCCTTATGATCAGCAAGGGATGGGAGGGAAGTGTTGATTAGATGTCTACTTAAGAAGATGCTGAGAACTCATGCTACCTTCATAGACATCTGGAGTTGGAAGTTGGATGGGATTGTGCGGGAGGCTTTCCTTGGCGAGAAAGCAAGTGTATATTTGTATGTATATAGGTCGTTGGGAGTGACGAAGCTAAGAAAGTTAATGCACTCCTTTGTTGTCCGCTTTTTTGAGCCGGAACACAGGCGTTTCCTACTTGTAGCCAGGCTCTTCTTTCGGTTGGGACATGAGCACTAACTCCTGCCCTAGCCTTTTATGGCTTATGGTTATAGCGCCATTACTCGCTTTCTGAAAAGAGAAGAAGAACGCACTAACACAAAGTCATACGCTCACAAACACACCCACATACCGTTCAAATTTTGACTTTATACTTGATAGCATAGCATAGCATAGCATTAGACATTTGCACATAGCTCGGGGAAAGCACCGAGATGAGCCTATCAACTTTCACTCAACATTTCGCCAAAAATGTTGATTGTCGTAGACCCACTTCTCTCTGCTTATCACGTTTTTACAACCGTTCAAAAAATTGACAATTGTCATTGACGAAAGTGCTGGAAACAACCCTCATAGTCGTCAAGAGATACAAAATTAGCGAGTTTCAATATTTTTGGTATGGTTGGATAGACATGTTCAATATGCAGATCTTCGATTAAAATTGATTAAAATTGAATGACATTGACTTACCAATATCGAGCCGCTCTTGGAAAATTACCTTTATCCTCTCATTCATTCATAAGTTCTTACATATATACACACATGCACACTTCCATATATACATACAGCGAGCAAAATTGCCCAGATAGTAGCTCGATTCTTGCACGGCACCCGCCAGCGAGATCAACGAACGGTAGCTCTCCTCCAGCTGTTGAACCTCGGCAACACTTTTCACGGTGTCCCGAACCCGGCGCTGGTGCGCATCGCTCACGCATTCCGGGAATTCCTTGGCCGTTAGTCCGATCACCTCAAACTAGCTCCGAAGAAGGCCGTTGGTTAGATTTCGCTGATCGAAAACGCTCACCATATCGCCCAGCAGCTGCGAAAGCTTTTTGTTCTTCTCACAAAATTCACCGATCACGACAATTTTTCACCGATCTAAAAACGCGACCGACTTGGTTGACTTCCAAACCCTTTTCATCGTCACAGTAAATTACAAACGTATTTTGAATACTTATTACATAGTTCATTATTAATAATAATTTACAATTGCAGCGAAAAATCAAACGTCACGTTCGCTCATAGTCACAGCCTCCTATTCCGTCCTACCTTCAATTTCGTAAGATAAACGAAAATTAATTTTCAGTGTAGGAAGTGAAGAAACTAAGAAAAATACTATCATAGCTTATCTATATTGAATTCACTCGTTTGTCAGGCTAAATTGAGGTTGAGCTATTGTTCGGAGGGTGGTAAATAGTATGGCGCTGGAATTGCACCGAATTGTAGTCAAATTACCATTATAATCAGCAATATGCTAAATAAATTTCCTTTTTGGCCTTGAAGTTATTAGCGCAGACAGACGTTCTAGCTTCAAATTTGTTGTGTAAAATATCAAATCTTATTACGTTGGAATCGTTTTGCACAGTAGTGCCGCCTAGTCAACTTATTGCTACATTAAATCTGACAGTTTGACTAGCAACCCATTTCTCCTTAACCAATACAAACAAATTGAGGGGAGTCATGTTTTTACACAGGTACATGCGATGAAGTCGAACGTTCTCTTAGTTAGCACGAGCAGTGCCTCATTATTTATCACTCTTATCGGAAAAATTGGGAATACAACTTTTTGAAGAAGATTCAAGCGTTTTGTAAAACATGTTTGCTACGAATTTAAACTACACTTTTCTAACTCTGCCATTTGACCATACATTTTTTATTTGGTTAGACTGTCGGCTATATCTCATTGTTTACACTCAAACGTCAAACCGATGACAACTCACAGCAAAGTTCAACGCGCTTTTCGAGAGATGGGAAAGATTTCCGTTGAAAAACGTCGTTCCATCGTGCAAAAGTGGAGCAATATTCCAGGATTATTACTAAGAAAGTGTGAAAGCGGTGCGTATTGCGATCTGGAAATTCGGGAAGGAGTATTCTTTTGCCGATCTGCCACAAAGTGGACGAAAAAAAGGAGCGTCGAACCCCAAATTAGACAGCAAAAATGGACGAGAAATTTGGCAAAAAGGCGATGTTTTAGCAAGCAATTGGCTCTTGCAGTAAATGTATGAAGCGGAAGCCGTACATCGTAAATGGAGCAATGAATGCGGATATTTACGTCAATCTATGCTTGAAAAAATACCTGCCAACATGACAAATCTTATATAGTCTGGCCCGACCTTGTTTCGTGTCATCATGCTAAGTTGATCATGTACTGATACAAATAGAAAAACGCGATTATTGTACCTAAGCACATGAATGCCCCAAATTACCCTGAAATTCGTCCCAGGTATTTTCGTAAACATGTTCAGTCAGCTGATACAGAGGAAAAGTTCAAAAGGGATTTGACAAGAGCGTCTAAAATCGTTGCTAATCAATCTGTGCATAACCTTATGAAGAACGCTAGAAGAAAAGTTCAAGAATTTGCTTACACATGAAAAAGTCATCAAAAATCTTCCATGAACTGTTGACAAACAATGTTGAGAAACCATATGTAAGAATAAAAGTTGACATAAATAAAATTACACATGTTTTTTTAACGAACTGAAGGTGCGCCCTTTCTTTCTGGGACGGTCTGTATCATACATGCCAAACCTAAATAATGCTATGAAAGCACGTAAGGCTTCTTTTAACAAAGTGTTGTAGCAGTGACAATATGTGTTACGGTATGTAATTTACTGTGAGCATTAATCGCAGTAACTGATCACTTCTGCTGACTTAAGCAAAGTTCGTAGATATTCAGACTTTTCAAATAGTTACTGAAATATATACCGATGTTTTTCAAAGTTTAAGCTTACATATTTTTCAAAACATCAGTAAACTTTGCGGAACGATATCAATGACGCAAAACTTCAGTTAAGTTAGAGGAAAAAATTGGTTTAGTTCATAGAGCATACAAAAAAAATATAGAACTTGAGATCAATAGTCAATAGTACTTGAACAAAGTTCAATAATACTTTAACTTCGCAGAATTTCAATGAAATTATTAAAAATGTAAAAATGTTTGCAGGTTTTCAATAAATTTACCAAAGATCGGCAAACTTAGTAGTGCATAGTAGTGCATGGTTCATGGATTATTGAAGTTTACTGAACTTCAGAAAAATTTGCAGACCTTCAGCTCAAAGAAGTAAATGAAACTTCCACAAGAAGATTACAGTACTTCCTGAAGAAGTCTATAGCAGTTCAACAAGAAGAAACAAAATAGTAGTTGAAAGAAGTTATTGAAAGGCTGAAAGAAATGTTCATACAGTGACCGGCGAAAAGATATCATCAAAGATCCATCCATAATTACTGACTCCATAATTACTCGGGTCCTCCCTTAGCTCAGTCAGTAAAGGCGCAGCTACAAAGCAACACCATGCTGGAGGTGACTGGGTTCGATTCAAAGCCTGGCCTAGATATTTTTCGTTAAGGAAAATTTCTCGACTCCCTGGGCATAGCGTATGGTTGTACTTGCCACATAATCATACTAATGCAAAAATGGTACCTGGCATTGAAAGTTCTCAATTAATAACTGTGGAAGTGCATCTAGAACACTAAGTTGAAAGCAAGCAATAAGCTAATTGTGAAAGCAATAAGCTTGAAATGCTAACGAAGAAGAAGAAGATAGTTACTCGACATCCATAATTACTTGACTGAGTTGACTGAAAATTTGGTCAATATCAACTTGACGTATTTCTTTCAATTTTGCATTTAAAAAACCTGAACACCCCTCATTTTGAAGGTGTGTGTGTAGAATGTTGCTCCTATTTTGATTTTGGAATTCACTCTTCAGTTGTCAAAATGCCGTCCAAGCAAGAAGAGCAGCGTATCAAAATTTTGCTCGCGCATCGCGAAAATCCGAGCTACTCGCACGCAAAGTTGGCAAAATCGCTAAAAGTTGCCAAATCAACCGTTACAAATGTAATTAAAGTGTTTGGGGAACGTTTTTCGACAGCCAGGAAGTCTGGATCGGGGGGAAATCGAAAACCGGAAGCCGCTGAGACGACAAAGAGAGTTGCCGGTAGTTTCAAGCGAAACCCTAACCTATCTCTCCGAGATGCCGCAAATAAGCTGGGTGTATCGTCTACAACCGTGCATCGAGCCAAAAAACGAGGCTGTACACGACGATGCTGACGAAGTTTGACTGCGTGGTAATGGACGACGAAACCTACGTCAAAGCCGACTACAAGCAGCTTCCGGGACAGGAGTTTTATACGGCAAAAGGAAGGGGAAAGGTAGCAGATATTTTCAAGCACACGAAACTGTCAAAGTTCGCAAAGAAATATCTGGTTTGGCAAGCCATCTGTACCTGTGGCTTGAAAAGCAGCATTTTCATAGCTTCCGGGACTGTCAACCAAGAAATTTACGTGAAAGAGTGTTTGAATAAACGTCTGCTGCCTTTCCTGAAGAAACACGGTTGTGCCGTACTGTTTTGGCCGGATTTGGCATCTTGCCATTACGGTAAAAAGGCCATGGAGTGGTACGCCGCCAACAACGTGCAGGTGGTTCCCAATGACAAGAACCCTCCCAACACGCCAGAGCTCCGCCCAATTGAGAAATACTGGGCTATTGTCAAGCGGAACCTAAAGAAGACCAAAAAAACTGCTAAGGACGAGCAGCAGTTCAAGGCAAACTGGCTTTCTGCGGCGAAGAAGGTGGACAAGGTGGCCGTACAAAATCTGATGGCAGGGGTCAAGCGTAAGGCCCGGCAATTCGGATTTGGAAAAGCGGAAGCCTAACTGAATATTTTTCCTGAATTTTATACTAATTGAACTTGAAAAAGAAATTTAATTTGATTTTTTAAATAAACGATTTCACCGATTTACACGCGTTTTCCCTTGACCAAATTTTGACCGTATCACCCTTTAGTACGAGACACTGTAGAAGTCTGCACATTGTAGACGAAATACGCGTATCTTTCAAGATAAGCAAGGGTAGTTGGAATTAAATGGAAAATACTATTTTTTCTTCTTATTTCTTCTCTTTTTTAATTCTTTTTATTCAAACACGAAGTGGATCTTTTTTAATGTCATACCTAATTTGCCAAGCTGAATTGATTTTGTTTTATCTTTTATGTATGGAATAAAAGTTATCGTTACTTTCAAACTAAAATTGTTCGTCCATGTTTATTTTTCGGAAGCATGTATTGGAATACCCTACTCTTTAAAAAGATATACTTTTTTCCTCAACAATAATGCATTGAGCAAAGGTTGGTCATCATTTTTGCCAGTCCCTGTATATCCTTCCAAAGAAGTTCATACAACATTCCGAAGATGTACGAAGTTCGCAAAATTTTAGAGAAATTCACAGAACTTGAAAAATAAATTCGCAGAATTCCATAAAAAGTACAATATCGAAATGTCTTAGAATATTAAGTTGAAATTCAGCTAAGTTGAGAAAAATCTAGTTTGTAGAAAATATTAGTCGAATCTATGTGAAGTTCACCGAAAAAGAAAGCCTTGCAACAGTACGTCATGGCGTGATCCATTTCATGAATGTTAAACAAACTTCAGAAAAGTTTCTAGATTTTCAGTAATGTTTGCAGAACTTCAAGAAAGATTGATGAACTGGAGCAAAATCGTAAGTTCCAGCAAAATTCACAAAACATAGAGCTCAGCAAAGCTCATTGGAATTGTGGAATCAGTGATCCACAAATTTTGTAATGTTTGATCGAAGCCTATATGGCCTTCCTTTTTGGGTAAATGGTAGGAGCATTGCTTCGAGAAAAGAGTTTAACACTTTAGAAAACTTCAATAAACTTCAAAGGGGCTCTGTTAATATCTTAGAATTTCATCAAACTTCACAAAACTTTATTGAAGTTGGACCAGAAGCGCAGAATTGTAGAAAAGCAGTGGCGTCTCGTGAACAAAATTAACCGGTTGTGCACTTTCTTTCGAACCTGGACGTCAATTTTGACAACAATATCTTGCTCCAAAGTTCCTCCTTTGCCAAGTCTCTTGTGATATGCCACAAAAAGTACCTCGTCAATGTCCCGAAACAACAGAATAAAATTGCAACTAGCCAGTGAGTAGAACTACTCTGTGCAGACCACAAAGTGCACAAAACAGACACTAACTCATCGGCAATAAAGTTATAGGGAAAAAAAACATCTACAAACGATCCACGTGTGGTATATACAGGTTCTGGTGCACCATTTGAAAGGCCCAGTCTGCGAGTGTTAACGGAGTATTAAATCGATGAATTTGATAATACATGAAATATACAATTTTAGACTGTGCAGTGCACGAGGTGCACATATGGACGAGACGCCACTGTAGAAAAGTAAACCGAACCTTGCAAAAATTCATAGGAATTTAGCCAAGTTCACAGACTTAACTTTAGTGGACATTATCAATATCAACTCTGTTGATTTTCCGCGTTGTCTAATACACATATAGGGAATGCTAGGTTTGCCATAAATTAATGGAATCTTTCATGAAAATTTAAGGATTTAAGGAATCAGGTCTGTTGTATGGAAGATGGAAAACAATGTTGTATGCTCTGTGAAAGATTGCAAACAATTGCTCTGTTTACGTTGGCTTTGGCTTGAAATGTAACAAGCGGAAATTTTACTGATCTGTTAAAATTTATTATTTCTTTTTCAACTGACATAAATAGAAAATAAATTAGACAATTTGTCAAAGATTTTTCATAAGACAAACAGACAAACGTAAACAACTCTTTTCATTAATTTTAAATATCGTTTTTGGACATTCCAACTGCTTTGAGTTTATCTTTTCACCTGAATATAACTACAGTCACTAAAATATATCCCCTCTCACATCCGTTCTAAAATGCCAATTTCTTCTCCCCCCCACTCCTCGTTGCAGGTTTCGATGCCGCCCTCGTTGGTCACATGGGCCCGCTGTCGCCCCAAGACATGAAACCAGATCTCAAACCGGACATATCGCTGCTGAATGGAAGCGTAGGTCCCTTCTCACCCGGCAACAACTGCGGCCCGGCCAGTCCGGGAGCGTTCAATCAACAGGTCGCGGCAGCCCTGCAGCAACAGCAACAGAATGTCAACAGTCTCAACAGTCAGCAGCAAAATTCCGGGGGAGGAGGTGGTGGGCCACCCACCACTCCCACCAACATGAGCCAACAGTATCCGCCAAATCACCCGCTCAGTGGTTCCAAGCATTTGTGTTCGATCTGCGGCGATCGGGCCAGTGGAAAGCACTACGGTGTCTATAGGTTAGTTTGGCTGTTGATGGAAGACACCCGTCTAATTAGATGCAAATTGTGATCTCGACCACCCTCTGGCGTGGAGTGGCTTTTAGAAGTTAGATACTCTTCCCTTCTGTTCGAGTGCGGTGTGTGCACTCTCGCGAAGGAACGTGAAAACTATAGGACTGACCTCGACATTTGCTTTTCTTGCTCCGGTCCGGGTTGACGTTAGACGAGAATGATGCATCGCCGCCAGGAGTGCAAATATCATCACCACGATGCACTGCAGATTAGTGATCAAGCAATGTAAACCGGGGGCGTGTGCAGGGTTTTCTGCCGTCAGAAAACGATCGAAGCATCCATTTCCTAGGTACCTATTAAACTGCTCAACCTGCACCTGGGGGGCTCCGTCTGGTTCAGTCACGGCTGGAGCGCTACAAATCGAGCATTTTAAGTTTTATCATTATTAATATAACTCAAATCTATCACGACTGCGCGCTTGATGCTCTGAGTGGCGCGCACTGGTCATAATTAATTACTGCGCGAACAGCCAGCCAGTCCCCGGCTGACGTGACATTTAAAAGCGGTCCTTCTAATAGCTCTCCACCGCCAAATGGGCAGCGAGCAATTTGCATCTAGAAATGATATAAATTAGTCACTGTGTACTCATTTGCATTTGCATCCAACTCTGCTGATTCGTTTGATTGTTTTTGCATTGCAGCTGTGAAGGATGCAAAGGATTCTTCAAACGGACGGTACGGAAAGACCTGTCCTATGCCTGCCGGGAGGACAAAAACTGTACGATAGACAAACGCCAAAGAAACCGCTGCCAGTACTGTCGATATCAAAAGTGTCTCATGTGTGGCATGAAGCGGGAAGCCGTCCAAGAGGAGCGGCAACGGAGTTCGAAGTTTTCCATCAAGGTGAGTAGAAGTGGGGGGGGGAGCTCGATTCGCAGTATCTGATTTTGATCGTACTTTTAGACCGAAGAAATCAACTCAACCAGTTCGGTGCGCGACGTGACCATCGAGCGAATCCATGAGGCTGAACAGCTGAGCGAACAGAAGAGCGGTGATAATGCGATCCCGTACCTCCGGGTCGGATCCAACTCGATGATTCCTCCGGAGTATAAGGTAAGAAAGGTTTGCATAGACGAATCTTTTGGGATGGATACATATGCATACATATTTGTTCTGACATAGATCAAGTTAAAGTCACTGATCCATCAACTAGAATACACATAGTTTGAAAAAACAGCTTTATGCGTTATTTAATACACATATTGGAATGCTGGATTTGGCATAAATTCGTGGAATATTTCATGTAAACTGAAGCCATATTTTGCCTAAATCTGATATGTTGTTGGAAGATTGCGAACAAATTCGTTGTTAACGCTTGCTACTGAACGGGGTAATATTACGCGTTGCTGTTTGGTTCAGGCTTCGCTTCGGGTTCTTCTGATTTGTATACGTCTTCAAGCCCAATCTTGCCTTAGCACGATGATTATTGCTTACAGATGTGTTCAGCTTTTTGGTTACATCCCAAACAGACAAATAGCTTGAAACAACGAGCCATCTTTTTGTCCAGCTTAGGCTCAGCAGGTCCAGATTTTCGTCCACTTTGAGGTGTATCTTTGAAAGTGTAATCCTCACTATACGTTCTGATAGGGGTTCGAATGGCTCCGACACTCACACGTTCCATTTTGGCCAGTTTTCATAGCGTCATGCTCTTGATTGTGCATCATTTGAGCAGAATCGTTTTCCGTTTTTACGGGAAAAATTCCACGCATTTCAAAAAATTCACACCGACATCACGTTAACAACACATTAACTTCTTCTTAAGAATGTAAACAATAACACCAACGGCTGGATAAAGGGAGCCCTACTTCAAATTGCATCACGAAAAAAAAACGCTGTAGAAAGTTACCTAGTTGACCGATCCTTTTCAAACTGTCAGACTATAAGATATAACCCATTAGTAAAATTTTGGCGTATTTATTTCATTCAACTTCAATACCATAACCGTACTGCTGTGCCGTTCCCAAGAAACATGGAAAATGTAGGCATGGGAGACCTAGGCAACGGAGGAAACGACTACGTCAGTGCAACAGAGGAAGGAAATGATCCAACTCCCACTCTGAGGGAAGATAAGGATGCCTTCCACCAGCTCAAAACCAACAAAGCAGCTGGTAAAGATGGTATCGCAGCTGAACTCATCAAGATGGGCCCAGAAAAGTTGGCCACCTGCTTGCAATGGATGATAGCCGGGATCTGGGAAACCGAACAGCTACCGGAGGAAGGGGTTATCTGACCCATACATAAAAAGGCGAACATTTGGAATGTGAGAACTTCAGAGCGATCACAATTCTGAATGTCGCCTTTAAAGTGCTATCCCAGATCATATTCCGTCGTCTGTCACTTAAAACGAATGAGTTCGTGGGAAGTTATCAAGCCGGCTTCATTGGCGGCCGATCGACAACGGACCAGATCTTCACCGTAAGGCAAATCCTCCAGAAATGCCGTGAATACCAGGTCCCAACGCATCACCTGTTCATCGACTTCAAGGCGGCATACGACAGTATCGACCGCACAGAGCTATGGAAAACTATGGACGAAAACGGCTTTCCTGGGAAGCTGACCAGACTCATCAAAGCAACGATGGACGGTGAGCAAAACTGCGTAAGGGTTTCGGGCACAGGTCGGACTGGTAGTGAATGCGTCGAAAACAAAGTACATGCTGGTAGGCGGAACCGAACACGACCGGATCCGTCTAGAAAGTAATGCCACGAAAGACGGGGATACCTTGGAGGTGGTGGAGGAATTTGTCTACCTCGGATCCTTACTGACGGCTGACAACAATACGAGTCGTGAAATTCGAAGGCGCATCATCAGTGGAAGTCGTGCCTACTACGGGCTCCAGAAGAAACTGCGGTCTAAAAAAATTCACCCCCGCACCAAATGCACCATGTACAAAACGTTAATAAGACCGGTGGTCCTCTACGGACACGAGACATGGACTATGCTCGAGGAGGACCTGCAAGTACTCGGAGTTTTCGAGCGACGCGTGCTAAGGACGTTCTTGTGTGGTGGCGAAGGATGAACCACGAGCTCGCTGCACTCTACGGCGAAACCAGCATTCAGAAGGTGGCCAAAGCCTGAAGGATACGGTGGGGAGGGCATGTTGCAAGAATGCCGGACAACAACCCTGCAAAGTTGGTGTTCGCTACTGATCCGGTCGGCACAAGAAGGCGTGGATGCGCTGAGAGCACGATGGGCGGACCAGGTGGAGCGTGATCTGGCGAGCATTGGGCGTGACCGAGGTTGGAGAGCGGCAGCCGCAAACCGAGTATTGGGGCGTACTATTGTTGATTATGTCGTATCCTAAAATGATGTTGAACAAATAAAAGTATGTATGTACCATAACCATTCGCTCGCACCTTACGCTTAAGGTGAAACTGGAGGGAGTCTTTTTTCCATATGATTTATAGGTTAGGTTAATTATCACTTCACAATTTTTGAGACAACAAAACAAAACAAGCAACGCTCAAATTACTAAGCAATGGATGCTCCAGTGGAGCAAACGATTCTTGAAAATTTCACGCCTGAAGTTCTAATAGTATTTGAGGCTTGTGCTCAGAAAACTTCGAAGTGATGCATTGAGCGAATAAATCTAGAAGAATTCATAGGAATTCTCGTATGGAAATTTGCCAGAAGATATGATTACAAATTTCATACGATTCTTTAATGGAAAGAAGTTCATAGGACGATCGTATGAAAATTTTCCTCACAGAAAAAAAAGGTGCAATCGAGATTCGAAGACATGAACCTCGGGATACGATTTCGTTTGAATTGAGTCTTGTAGCCTTGCTTTGTGGTTCATAGTTCCGATCGTAAGAAAATCGTACGGATAATTTCCTGACTGTAGGGACTTGATCCCGTATGTCCTTAACTCCGCACATTTGGCGCTGTACAACATCTGGCTGTAGCTTCTTCTGTACGGAAACCCACTTTTTCTTCATGTCTTCCTCAGACTTAACCTCCTTGTGCTGCCCCGTTTTTTTCGGAGGGAAGGGGGGTCATGTACTTGGGTGCGAAAGTTACCCCGGCCAGAAGATCGTAGGACCCTCGTGTTGCTTCAACAGAGGAAGCAGACGCTTCTGTAGACACTCCTTGAGGTAGATCTCCCCGTTTACAGTCCCGGTAGTCACGAACGGCGCACTCCATTTGCCACATGAGCAGATCGCTTGCCAAATCATGTATTTCTTGGCAAACTTTAAAAGTTCCAGCTTCCTTACTTCCTCCGGAACATCAGACTTGTGCTGGGCGGTGAAGAAGGGGCTACTGTTCGCCTTGACGTAAGCCACGGAAGTCCGCCTTGACGTAAGTCTCATCATCCATGATGAAACCACGAGGCTTCGTTAGCCTCTGGATGTACAGTTTCCGGGCTCGTGACTTTCCCACCGTATTTTCCCGTTCGTCACGATTTGGAGCCTTCTGCACTTTGTACGTATGCAGTCCCTCTCGGTCCTTGACTCTCTGAACGAAAAACTTCGGCAGATTCCACTTTTAGGCCACATCCCTGACCGAACCATTGGGATTCCGCTTAAACGCTTTCACGACACGCTTGTGATCCTGATCACTAATAGAACATCCATTCTGACTACATTTCTCCTTCCGTTCGATTCTCAGAGTATCGTAGTAACGTTTAATCACACGACGCACCGTTGACTGTGCGATTTTGAGTTGTTTTGCGATGTTCCGATGAGAGAGTTGAGGATTTTCCAGCTGCTTGCGCAAAATCGATTCGCGACGTTGCTCTTCGGGTGACGCCATTTTCCCCAATATTTGAAAAATTGACAGCGATAATAATACAAAAAAAAACACTCTAAAGTACTTCTATCCAAATTATGTAGAGAAAATACCCATTGGGTAATTTTGTACAGCGTTTTTCCGTGATGCATTTTTTTGTGGGACACCCTTTAGTCAAAAAGAAAATGGATATAGATTTTGGTTCAGGAAGTACAAGCACATCGGTCTCAAGTTAATTGATCACCCTAGCTCACAACGGGCAACTCCAAATCAAACAAAATATTCTAGTACCGAAAATCGCAAAGATGTATTGCAAGGTGCAAGGTGTACTTGGAACCAATCGGGTATCCAGCAATGAACGAATTTCAAATCACTAGTTGATTGTTGATTTCAAATCGCTATTGTTGATAATACTGTACACGCAAGTTACTCATTTTTGAGTCCAAAATCACCCGCATACAGGAAGCAGTCATGTGTTTCAGTGTCCACTGCAGAAGCGGAGTTTGTGGCTTTGACGGAAGCTACACAGGAAATGCTGTGGTTGAAACGTATGCTTGGTGATTTTGGTAACGACCATCAAAATCCGATGTTGTTCGAGGACAACCAAAGCGCCCTGAAAATGCTGAACATCGAGAAGTTCAGCAACAGAACGAAACACATTGCTACCAGGTTTCACTTCGTAAAGGACATCAAATGCTCTGGTAAGGGTTCGTTTCGTTTATTGTCCGGCAGAAGAGATGGTGTCAGATTTGCTCACCAAACCCCTTGGAGGAACCGAATTGGCGAAGATGAGAACCATGTGTGGATTAGAGTTTCCAGCTTGTTTCCGAATTCGTAATAGCAGTTCACGGATATGGGCACGGGTTTTTTTTTTGTGAGCTTTTATGATGACCGGAGCTGATAGCGTAGTGGTGAGCGTGACTGCTACTAGAAATCCCATGTCGCTGGGGTGAAAATTCTCTGGTCACAATTTCCTTCCGAAAGAAAACAAAGCTGTTGGTCTAGGCTTTTGTGTTGATGATTGCGATATGAAGGGTAGTGGTGAACCAAACTTAGGCTGAAGGCCACTTATTACAGATAAAAAGAAAAATAAGAAGAAGCTATTATGGCGGTAATTTTCGAACACTACCGACCTTTAGTTTAAAAACTGACATTTATTGACTGTGATGTGATATGAAGCCACCACCAGTGCAGGACTTACAATGGCGTGCAGTTCCTACCAATGGCAAGATCAAATTGTACATATTTGCAATCCTCACTATTCCGCTGTACGATCAATCAAAAATGGTGGTGTAGACCCGTAAGCAGAAGCACTTACATGAAACCCACGGAAAGAATAGAGAATCTCCTTCCAACGCTCTTATTACAGGAAATGAACAGTAACCAATACACATTAGGACTTCCGTCTGGTAGTTTCTAAAAAATAGGGTTAGCAAACTCACCGTGGGAAGACATTTAGCCCTTCGCAGATCTCGATCTGACGATTTCCATCAAGGACGGTATAATTGTCATCCATGATTTGGGCCGAATAACCACGAATCCCTAATCCAGCCCACACTTCGTCTGGCACCCTGTATTCCCCCCTTACCCGTTACAGAGACTTGTACTGAAAAGTTTTCTCTATGCCGTTCTAGTTACATTCAAAAGGTAGCAATTTGAGTGATCGAAGAGCCCGGTTTGTTGATTTCTGAGATAAATGGAATATCTAATCAAGGTGTCTTAAAACTTACAGAGATGCATAAATGGGGAGCTGAAAATAGCATACAAAATATTGTGAAGTGATGTTATCTATCTATCTATATATATAAAAATGGATTTCTGTCTGTCTGTCTGTCTGTCTGTCTGTCTGTCTGACCCTAATAGGCTCGAAAACTACTGAACCGATCAGCGTGAAATTTTGTATGGAAAAGGTTTTGGGGCCGGGGAAGGTTCTTATGATGGTTTGAGACCCCTCCCTTTTCTGGAAAGGGGGGCTCCCATACAAGTGAAGCACAAATTTCTGCATAACTCGAGAACTGATCAAGCGAAGGAACCCAAATTAAGCATGCGGAAGTTTTTGGAGGCAATAAATGTTGATATGGTAGTCAGAGACCCCTTCCCTCTCTAAAAAGGGAGGCCCCCATACAAATGAAACAGAATTTTCTGCATATCTCAAGAACTAATCAAGCAAATGGAACCAAATTTTGCATGTGGGGTTTTGTGGAGACAATTTTTTTTTCTATGGTGGTTTGAGACCCGTCCCCTCTCCTAGGAGGGGTGCTGTCATACAAATGAAACTAAAATTTTTCCATAACTCTAGATCTAATAAAGCAAATGGAACCAAAATTGGCATGCGGGGATTTTAAAGGCAATGATTGTTTCTACGATAGTATGAGACCCCTCCTCTCTCTCTGGGAGGGGGGGGGGGTGTCATATAAATGAAACAAAAGCTTCTATATATCTCGAGAACTAATCAAATGGAACCAAATTGGGCATGTAGAGAATTTTGAAGGCAAGAAATATTTCTAAGGTGACTCTTCACCCCTCCGCCCTCTGTAAGAGGGGGGCTCTCATACAAATGAAACACACATTTGTGCATAACTCGAGAACTAATCAAGCATATGGAACCAAATTTGACATCTGAAGGTTTTTGGAGGACCGAAATGTATCAATAGAGGTTTGAGACTCCTCTGTCATCTGGAATGGGCCAAAGGGGGGGGGGGGCGGCTTCCATACAAATGAAACACAAATTTCTGAATAACTCGAGAACTTATCAAGTTAATGGAACCAAACTTGGCGTGTGGAGTTTTTCGAAGGCAAGAAATGATTCTATTGTGGTTTGAGACTCCTCCGCTCACTGAACGAGGGGTCTCTGATATATATATGAATCACGAATTTTTGCATAACTCAAAAACAGATCAAGCAAATGGAACCAAATTTGGCAAATGGAGGTTTTTGAAGGAAACAAATGTTTCTAAGGTGGTTTGAGACCCCTCCGCCTTCTGAAAGGAGAGACTTCCATAAAAATAAAACATAATTTTTAGCATAACTCGAGAGCCAATGAAGCAAATGAAACCAAATTTGGCATGTTGAGGTTTTTTGGCAAGAGGCAAGAAATATTTTTATGAAAGTTCAATACCCCTCCCCATTTTGAAAGGGGGGGGGGGCTCCCATACAAATAAAAAGCAAATTTCTGCATAACTGGAGAACTAATCAAGTAAATCAAACCACTTTTAGCATATGGAGGTTTTTTGAGGCTAGATTTCTATATGCATAAAAATGAATTTCTGTCTGTCTGTTTGTTTGTCAGACTCTTATAGACTCGGAAAGTTCTGAACCGACCAACGTGAAAATTTATATGAAGGGGTTTTTGGGGCTGGAGAAGGTTCTTATGATTGTTTGAGACCCCTACTCTTTCAGGAAGGGAGGCTCTCATACAAATGAGACACAAATTACTTCATAACTAGAGAACTAAACAAGCAAATCGAATCAAATTTGGCATGTGGGGGGTTTTGAAGGCAGAAAAAACCATAAAGATGCTAGTTATATTAATTTTCCCTTCATTTAGTTGCAAGCGTAGCAGCGCACGCACCGGACGCTGCTATTATGTGTTTAACAATGAATTTCTGTCTGTCTGAACCTTATAGAATCGAAAACTACTGAACCGATCGGCGTGAAATTTTGCGTGGAGGGGTTTTTGGGGTCGTAGAAGGTTCTTATGATAGTCTGGAACCCCTCCCATATCTGGAAGGGGGGGGGGCTCCCATACAAATGAAACACACATTTCTGCATAACTCGAGAACTAATCAAGCAAAGGAAACCAAATTTAGCATGTGGGTGTTTTTGGAGACAAGATATGTTTCTATGGTTTCTTGAGACCCCGCCACCCTCTGGAAAGGGGGGCTCCCATACAAATGAAACAAAAAATTTCAACCAAACATGAGAACTATCCCTACAGCCATGGAAATTTGTATGCAGGTGTTTATGGTTTGGAAATGTATCCTATGATAGTTCGAGACCCCTCCCGCCTATAGAAAAGGGGGCTCCTATGCAAATGAAAAACAAAATCCTGCATAACTCGAGAACTAATCATGCAAATGGAACCAAATTTGGTATAGGCGAGTTTTTGAAGGCAAGAAATGTTTTTATTGTAGTTTGAAGTCCCTCCTCACTCTGGAAAGGGTGTCTTCCGTACATACGAAACAAAGATTTAAACGAAACATGAGAACTATCCCTACCGCTATGCAAGTTTGTATGCAGGGATTTTTGGGTCCGGGATGGGATCTTATGATAGTTCGACACCCCTTCCGCCTTTAGAAAGGGGAGCTCCTATGCAAATGAAAAATTATTTTCTGCATAACTCAAGAAGTAATCAAATAAATGGAACAAAATATGGCATGTGGAGGTTTTTGAAGGCAACAAATGTTTCTACGGTGGTTTGAGACCCCCCTCCTCTTTGGAAAAAGGGGCTCTCATACAAATGAAACACGAATTTGAGCCAAACATGAGAATTACCCCAACAGCTATTTGTATGCAGGGATTTTTAGAGTCGGGGAAGGTTCTTATGATGGTTTGAGACCCCTCCCGCATCTGGAAGGGGTGCTCCCATACCAATGAAACACAAATTTATGCATAACTCGAGAACTAATTTAGCAAATGGAACCAAATTTTGGATGTAGGGGTTTTCGGAACCAAGAAATGTTTCTATGGAGGTTAGAGACTCCTCCCCTCTCTGGAAGGGGTAGGCTCTCATGAAAATTAGACACAAAAGCCAACCAAACATGAGAATTATACCTACTGTTATGAAAACTCATATGTATGTAGCAGTTGTTGAGGCCGGAGAAGGTTCTTATGATGGTTCGAAGCTCCTTCCCCGCCAGGATTTTTATATATATTATAATGAATTTCTGTCTGACTGTCTGTCTGACCGATCGGACAGAAAATATGTATGCAAGGATTTTTGGGGCTGGGGAAGGTTCTTCTGATTATTTGAGTAGATTCTGGTAGGGGGGAGGGCTCCCATACAAATGAAATACAAATTTCTGCACAACTTGAGAACTAATCAAGCAAATGGAACCAAAATTGGTACGCGGGGTTTTTTGAATGCAAGAAATGTTTCTACGGTGATTTCAAACACAAACTTCAACCAAACCTGAGAATTATCCAGGTAACTAAGCCACAAACTGTGTATTGCCTGGGTAAGAAGAATGTCTTGATAGAAGTTTGAACCCCTTCTTAGTCAAAAAAAAACTCATTCCAAACAAAAAAATTGAAGCGTCAGTTCTAGGTAATGTTCATTCATTTAGTTGCAGGCGTAGCAACGCTCGCACCGGGATCAGCTAGTAATATAATATAAATGATAATAACAATTTCATTGGCAACGTCTGCATTTTCGCAGACTATGGGTCCGCGAATCCATCATGATCCTGAACGTTTAGACCTAGCCATGAGGGAAACAAATAATCTAAAACTATTACACAATACCTGGCAATTACATGGATGATCCAAAACTACATACCGTTCGAAGAATATATATCTAAAACTTCGATGCGCTGCGCCGCCTCCCTGAATCGCCACAAATACAGTAATTTATTTAATGAAATGAACCATCTGAATCTCATATGTGGATCTTGACGTTTGCACACCTCGTGGATGGAGCTACGATGAAGAATAATTCGCTGAAGACATCGCAGGTCATCATGAAACGGAACCAGATACTGATGAGTTTCTTCACGAAATAATCTCCACGAAGACACTTCTCGATCGCTCACCTGGCCACGCCCATGCAACCGTTGGAGATAGAGAGGATGCGGTATCTATCTTAAGAAAACACGGGGAACCCCCGTAGTCTTCAGTAGATATCAAAGGCAAGGTGAAATGAATAGTCGGAGTGAATAGGTAAACAGAATGCCCTGTTTGGTGTACAGAACATTAATTTATTTAAAACGGTCGTTGGGAGCATCGTGTCTAAGCAGGTTAAGTGATGCTCCATTTCTCTTCAAATAGTTGGGACTTTAACATTAACTATATTCCTAGCCCAAAACGGCTTATGCTTATAGCGCCATTTCTCGCTAATTGATAAAAGAATAATATCTGAGAATATAAAAACGGGTGGTGAGAGAAAATTTATAAGGATTCTTTGATTGCAGCAACAAAGATTTACCGAATAAGTTTTTTTTTCCAAAATTGAAGATACTATTTTCTCATCACATCTTTTTCGCCAGTTCAGCGCAAGGGTACATTCATTAACTGTTAAAAAAAACATGCAAAGCAAAGCTGTAAACAGCATCTTAAATTCCTCAGTTATATTACTGTTCTGAATCTAAAGTTTTCTGAAGATAACAATTGCAAAAGTATGGAAAAGTAGGAAGTACTTGGAAGTACAAAAATTTACGACAAAAAACTTCTTAACAACTTCTCACCGAACTCCTCACGTTTTCTTTTTCAGGGACCCGTATCGCACCTTTGCCAGATGGTTAACAAACAAATCTACCAGCTGATAGACTTTGCCCGACGGTTGCCCCACTTTACCAATCTACACCGGGACGATCAGGTAATGCTACTAAGGTGCGGATGGAACGAGATGCTCATTGCTGCCGTTGCCTGGAGAAGTATGGAGGTAGGATAGCAAACAGTAATTCCATTGGTCACCAACCAAAACGAACTCTCCACATTTCAGTACATTGAAACCGAACGCTCGCATGATGGCAGCCGGGTGACGGTCCGGCAGCCCCAGCTAATGTGGTTAGGCCCGAACTTCACCCTGCACCGGAACAGTGCCCAGCAGGCTGGGGTTGATACACTGTTCGACCGAATCCTGTGTGAGCTTGGAATAAAAATGAAAAGACTGGACGTGACCCGAGCTGAGCTTGGAGTTCTCAAAGCTATCATATTGTTCAATCCCGGTAAGTAATCATTCGCCCTTACACCAAAATTGTCCCTTCCCTATAAACTCACGGATCGATTTTATCAGACATTCGAGGGCTGAAGTGTCAAAAAGAGATCGACAGCATGCGGGAGAAGATCTACGCCTGTTTGGACGAGCACTGTAAACAGCAGCATCCTTCCGAGGATGGCCGATTCGCTCAGCTACTGCTCCGGTTACCGGCCCTGCGGTCGATTAGCCTAAAGTGTCTCGATCATCTGAACTTCATTCGGTTGCTCAGTGATAAGCATCTGGACAATTTTATTATCGAGATGCTCGATATGCCGATGTAAGAAATTAGGCAAACATGTGGTAATAATCAAAGTAAAAAAAGAAATTGAAATCAAACTCGTTCACTGCATTCTTCTCCTCATCACATTATTTTGTTTTTTTTTTTAAACTTTACTATATATATATATATATATAGAATTTACTTTCTGCTGCTGTAGAAAGCTTGAATTTTAGGAATTTTCTTATTTCAGGAAAAAATATTCTATGAAGTTTTAAGCAAATTGTAGGACTCAGTAACTTATTAAATGATAAATATATTTTAATATATATTAAATATGAGTTAAAAGTAATGAAAATGAAAAAATGGTGCAAATAGATTTTATGAAAAGTCGATCTAAGATTACAAAAAATGGAACTCTGTTGATACAAACAAAAAGATGAAGATGAAATAAAAAAAACGTTTAACTTTATTCGCAAATAGATAAACTTAGAAAATTTACCAAGCTTGGAATGGACCCATTTACTCGAAAGAAACCCTCCCTGAAATTTTGTGTTGGATTATCAATCGGATGCAAAATGATAAGCCGTTGTGCAACGTCAGAGAGCAACACTCGAAACCGAAAATCGATTTGACTTTTGTTCTTTACGCTGGAAGATTGACCGTAGGTTGATTTTTACTTGACTTATTCTCCTTACCCGTTGCGTGCCTATTCTTCCTCTACCCGTTGGTTTATTTTTTCGGATGTGGAATTTATTTATTTCTTTTTTATGTCATGTAAAATGTAAATGTAAATGTCAATGTAAAAATCGTACAGACTACTCTAATTTCTAATATTCTTAATACTATTTTCAAATGTGCTTCTGCTGATCATGAAATCGAAATGTTCATTAACGTTATTAAATGCCCGCAGGCAAGCGTCGAGTGGGTTGTTGAAACCATAACTAGTGCGATGTGCAGGTACGGCGACGAGTTGAGAGCTCCTCAATTGCCACGGAGGAACATACAGGGGAACGTCTTGGAGAAGTTCGGACAACAAGATCCGGAATGTGAGTGTGCCTAGCAGATAAGGTTTCCAGTTCTATCAGCATGCACCGTGCGGTGTAGTCGGGTAAAGCTAAAAGGCCATTCCAAGGGAGATTGCGGAGTGCAAAGCGTATGAATGACTTTTGAATTCTTTCGACTCTGTTGATCATTGATGCATGATGAGGTGTCCAGACGGCGGCTGCATATTCAAAGATGCTCCGGACCAGAGTGCAGAACAATGTTTTTTTGTGCGTACATATCTGTGAACTGTCAAGAAGGACGTCGAATGTGTCCGAGAACCGCGGAAGTTTTTTCCGTGACAAGTGCGACATGTTCGCTGAATTTCAACTTGGCTTCGATTGTAACACCGAGGTCGCAGATGGAGGATACACGCACATCTAGTGGGGCAGAGCCAACTGTGTATTGATGCGTGAGGGTAACACTCCTGCGCCTTACATTTTCCTCTAATCTAATCTAATCTAATCTAATTTCACACTAACGCAGCCAATTCTTGAAGGCATCCTGGAAAATGATGGTTTCTTGAATACATCATTTTTCTTGTCATCGGCCAGGCCAACTGCGTAGTATGTGCCGCAGAGAGTATTCCAAGAAATAGAGCGATTCCAGAAAGAACTAAAATCGCTCTACTACTCTGAATCAAGGGAAGGAAGAAAGCGTGGACCTCCCGTACCAAACGCTTCCATGTAGAGTTAAACAGTGTGATAATTTGTACGTTATCGTTGGGACCATGGATGCTAGAAAAGTTATTTTATGCTCCTTTTGCCTGTGGGTGAACTTTTGGCATTTGAACCAAAAGCATGGCAATAATTGCCAAGGTTATAGCGCCTTATCTCGCTCAATGGTGGACTAAAACTTACGGATAAATACGAAGCTGAAAATAGCAAAAAAAATATTGTGAAGGGGTGTTGTAATATAAAATTAGAATAAAATTTGTACTGTCTGCATGTCTTTCGACTGTGGTCCTGTAGCAATATCATTGGCATTCATGGCATTATCATTGCCATAAAGGAAAAAAAAAAAAATTCATACAATACTCGGAAATTCCATGGATGATCCAAAATTGTATACCGTATAAAGAATACTTACATTTTTCGTGGTAGGGTAAGATTTCAGCATACTAGCTTACCGGGGTCGCGCTGCCTACATTGTGTTGGTGGGACTGCCTCCTAAGGTATAGCTGACAAGATACAGCGTTTCTTACTCAGCTGCTGTTTGAGCCGCACCTCCTTGGTGGACAGACGCTCGGCACGCACCTCCTCAATCTAGCTGAAGTCAGAAGGACAACAGTGCCCAGGCTGCACTACCAGCTAAGTACACAACCCTTAGCTGGCGGTCTATGTCATCTCTTGACCCGTGGAAGCATAAGGTAGGAACTTGTGAGGACCAGAGTTGCGGGGACGCACGCTCCATCACATTTGTCGACTCACCATTTTGCAGCTCCTCCTGCGCCTTAAATTTTCCTGTATTTAAACTCGTACCGTTTTCATTACACCACTGCATTACTTCATTGATGTCGTTTTTGCAAGACGAGGCAGGCGAGTGGGGTCGTGATGACTCTAAATAACATCAGGTCGTCGGCAAACATTTGCTCTTGAATGATGAAATACGCGGGCACAGTTCGTTGACAAAAGGAACGAATAGCATTGGCCAAGCACGCTCCTTGTGGTACTCAGAGGTATTCGAACACCTTCGATCGGGCAGGTTATACAAACGAGGACTGACGGTTAAATACGAAAGCATCATTCAACTAACAAGCTGACAATCAATGGCTCTGCTTTTCGGTTGCGTAAAGATGAGGACTTTGTCGAAGGCTAGAAATCTATATAGACTTGCCTTCGTGATTCGACCTCTCGAAACAACGTGTTTGTGAGCATAATAATTTGGTGATGAGCGGTTCTGGATGAACCCACGCTGGTACTCTGATATAAGGGGATGAATGACATTATACAGAGCGTTGTAAACTATGGTTTCGAATACTTTGCTAATGCAACAGAGAAGCGATATCCCACGGTAGCACTATAAGATATCAGGCGGACGAAAATCGGAAAAGTGACCTTCACCAAAACTTTTTTTCAATTTTTTTTATCAAAAGTAAACGTATAAATTAAGAAAACTTTAAAGTTTCAAGCCTCTAGCACTTTTCATTCCTGAGATATTAGATGTCAAAGTTGTAAGTTAGCGAAAAAACGTACTTTTTGCAGAAAAAAATACGCTTTATCTCAAGTTAAATGTTGACCTGTTTTTATGAGATAACCCCTAGCTCACTAACCATGATTGAAAAGATAACAAAACTAGCTTTAAAAAATAATAATACGATAGGTTGTCATTCAGAAATAGGGTAAATGCTCCTATAGTTGCGGTAGTACCAATAGTTGCGCTATCGCAAATAAATTATTTATTTGATTGACTAGAATGGGTTTTCACTTACTATATATTGAATGATATGTTAATCAAAAACATCTATGCATTTTTTTCTAATTAACCGATTACGGAAAACACAGATTATTGAATTATTCTATACTTTAGAACCGTAGTCAAAATAACAGTTCTCACTAGTGTAAAATTTATATTCTGCCTTGAAGTTTTAATCCGATAATTACAAAACCATTACAGATTCCTTTAATTACTATATCCATACGCACTAATTACTATGGGTTAAACTATATAGAACATAAAATTCACTGATTATTGATGATAGTATTAATTAATATATGCCTCCACTATTGGAACACAAAACGCACTGCGATCCTGTAGTTGCGGTATTTCTTACTCCATATTGGCTGCACTGCATTCTCGCAGTGTCAAACTTGTTCGTCACTTCTTCAGCAATTGTTTACCACTTAATTGTGTACGGTTTGCATTCTTATTTTTCGCCCTGTTTTTGGCATAAGAAACTTGTGAATGTGACTCAACTGATAATATAGTTATTAGCGGACTGGGGAATTGGAAAAGCGCTAAAGGATGGATGGATGCCTCCAATTGTACGTTCGGAAGGTTTTCTATCCCTTTCTTTTGAAGAAAGGAGTCACCTTTCCGGTGATATATTTTGTCGATGGGCATTCGTCACACATGGCAGCAGATGTAGCTGATTTGTGCCTGGATTTAGGAATAATACTTGTAGTATTGTACCCCAATACCACCAGGATCACCAGCCTGCCGATGTGACCATTTTTAAACCTTTAAAAAACGCCTGGAAGGCAGCAGTTTCTGGGTGGCGCGACAACAATAACGGAGAAAATCTTATTGTAAATCACTTCGGTATGGTGTTGCAGGAAGCTATGAAACAGGGAATTGTGACAAATAGCATTACAAATGGATTCAATGTTTGCGGTTTGCACCCATTCAAGCCCGACAGCATTGACTGTAGCAAGTGCATTGCAAAGTTGGCTGGATGTACTCCTCATCCAAACACACCTCAGAAGCAAAGGGCTCACAATGTTATGCTTTGTGAAACTAACAGGACGCATTCTCCATGTATTCTGGACTCTGTCATCATCCCCTGCAAGACTATTGAGCTTGCCTTGAAGGGCATAGGAGATAAACGCTTGGATAAGATAACGAGCATCGAAGAATTGAGCGATGATGAAGTTGTAATCAGGAACATTTTCGAAAAACTTATAAAGCCATTTCACTCCTCTGGATCATTAATCAAATCGAGTAATTTTGAAGCGAAGTATTCAATGTAAGTTAATTTGGAATCTTGTGTGAATTATTCTACCGTTGATCTTCAAGCTTCTGATCCAAAATTATGCGAGGTCCAATTAAACAGCTTTTTCGAAGTTTTTAGCGGTCAAGAACCAACATCGAATACCAATCTCTGGGCTAAGCCTCTGGAATTATTTGTCGATAACTCAGGTAGCACTGTACACCCTTCAGACTTTATATCAGGTAAATAAATAAACAATATAAATTATTTGATTTGCATACATCATGAACTTACATTATCAGGTGAGACGATGGTTGACTATTGTTCATTCGACCAGCGACAAGAAATGTAATTGCAAACGCTTGGTGAACTGTACTCTCCGGATACTTCAGGGACATCAAAGGAGTCACCGAACATAATCGGTACCCGGGGGCCTGAACAAAGAGAATGCGTATTGATGGACATTACTAACTAACAAGCAGGAATGAAAAGGGAGATGAGCATATCAGGAGTCCTTAAATGTTCTGAAACTCCGAAAACAAAACGTGACCATCGCAATTATAGGCGAAAATTCTTCCTTGTGCTTACAACTGGCGAACGATTGGATGAGATTTGCCAAATCGAGGAAGAGAAACAGAACGTCATTCAACAGAGAAAGGAAAAGGCTGAGAAGCGTGCCGAAAGGGAAATGAAAAATGAACAACTGAGGGCAGAAACCCGTGAGTTGATAAAGAAGAAGGCTGAGAAACGTGCAGAGGAGAAAATTGAAACTGAGAAGTTAAAGGCAGTAATGCGTGAACGAAGGCTAAAGAAATTCACCATCAGGAAGCAGGAACGTGTGAATTTGCGAAAGGAAAAGCGAGCAAATGCTACAGCAAATAAACTACAGTAAATTAAAAAAGTTAATTTGTTCAAGAACCTAAATCTTACTAGTGTTTCCAAAACTTCAATGCTTTGAACTATAATTTGCACAATACTTCACGAAATGATTCAATATACTTGACAAAATTAAAAAAAAAACACATTCCTGATATCCCCCACACTAATTTGCCCTAATCACCTTTCACTCAAATCAGCCATTCTTAAGCAACACTAACTAACCGTTTTTTGACTCAGATTGGAACATCAATAAATGACGTATCATTTTTTGATTTTTTTTAGTTTGCCCTCCCCCTTGTTTGTTATTTTGCTGTACTTTATACACGGTGACATGTCTTGCACATAGGCTGATGCAAAAGTATTGTCAGTTCGATAGTAATTGGGCATTACTTGACAAGCGAGTATGGATCTATCCTGCCGTTAAACGCATGCACTGAAAATTAATTTTCGTTTATATTACGAAATCGGAGGTAGGACTAACAGATCTATTCTTTGTTTTCTGCAACGAAACTGATTTATACTTTTTAAGAAGCTACCGTCGTATTTAATGCCACACACACAACTGTCAAAAGCAAGAAGCATTTGTTGACACAGAAAGAACATTCGTTCATTCTATGAAAACAATACAAAAAGCTACGAGTATTTTGTTTCCAATAAAAAAGAAACGTTTCTCTGGTGGTTGCACTGACAGATCTACTTTATCGGCTCAAAATATAATTGAAAAAAAAAAGCACAACCCCGCCGAGACTTGTTCAGCACTTTGTTTTTTAATGTTTCTGACATGGCGTTCGATCCTATATATTTAGGAAGAGCTGTTATTGAGTCCGTGGTTGATCACACTAAACCTTGTGGACTCGTGAGAAGCAACCTAATTATTGTACAATCGACAGCGCTAGCATTTCTATTTTGGGATAAATTAATGATTCCCGCCATCCCAACAGCAACACCTACTTCTAAGAGTACGATCGAATTCACGAAATTCATGTTGTGCATTGTACAAAAAAGGTGTAATGATAGCATTTTGTTAGATGAAAAGCATCTTGAATGTTTCATATATTACACGAGACATTGGTTCTATGTACAAAATCCATGTTTACGAAACGAGTGAAAGCTAATTTTCGAAAATAAATTTTCAGTGTGACTGTCCCATGTTCCACACAGATGGCATTGGACATGGGACAGTAATGCGTATAATTTCAGTATATGTTGTATATAAAGTCTGAAATACTGCATTGTCCTGCTCATACATTAGTTTATTTTTATTAACCGCAACTATAGGAACACCCATATTCAGCTATAGGTACACTATCGCAACTATAGGAACAAAACCAAGCAAAAGGTTTTCAGCTAGTGCATCCACTAAGAGGCTTTGATATACAAATTTTATGTTTTGAAACGATGAAAGAGCATTTATTTCACTAGAAAATATTGAAAATGTCATCAATGTTCATTTTATTTTGCTAAAAACATAGAAAACTCTAAACTTCTTGTGCTTAGATCCTCCACTATTGGGTCATTTACCCTAACATCAAAAAAATCTTTAAGAGAAGAAAAAACATTAAAAAATTAGAAATTTCAACTTTGTTGATCAGCAGGAAATTTCACATAGGAATAGTCCTATTTTGTTGATCTTGAGCGACTCCGAGCAAAGATATCTATAAATTATTCAAGAATAATAGGGGAAGTGGGGTAAAACTAGCCATATCTTCGTTCACAGAGCCGTGCGGTGGTTGAAACAGCTTCTATTTGATTTTCCAGGAAATTTCACATGGGGTTAGCACTATTTTGTTGATCTTGAGCGACTCCATGCAAAGATATCTTTAAATTATTCAAGGATATAAGGGAAAGTGGGGTAAAACCAGCCATATCTCTGTTCACAAAGTCGTGCGGTGGTTGCAACAGCTTCTTTTCGATTTTTCAGAAAATTTCACATAGGAATAGTCCTATTTTGTTGATCTTGAGAGACTCCGAGCAAAGATATCTATAAATTATTCAATAATATAAGGGGAAGTGGGGTAAAACCAGCCATATCTCTGTTCACAGAGTTGTGCGGTGGTTGAAATAACCTTTATTCGATTTTCCAGGAAATTTCACATGAGACTAGCACTATTTTGTTGATTTTGAGCAACTTCGAGCAAAGATATCTATAAACTATTCAAGAATACTAGGGGAAGTGGGGTAAAACCAGCCATATCTTCGTTCACAGAGCCGTGTGGTTAGTGAAACAGCTTCTATTCGATTTTCCAGGAAATTTCACATGGGGTTAGCACTATTTTGTTGATCTTGAGCGACTTCATTCAAAGATATCTTTAAATTATTCAAGAATATAAGGGGAAGTGGGGTAAAATAAGCTCTATGACTCCACAACCATATCCGTGCGGTGATTGAAACCAGTTTCATTCGATTTCTCAGACAATTTTCAAGCGGAAATGGCCTTGCGGCTTGTAACGCGCTTAAAAGCGACAAAAGTTACAGATTTTTTCCTTAGTTTTCATCTGTTCTTGCCCACTGTGCGATGGTTTAACCAAAATAAGTTATAAATTAACACTTTACAGAAAATTTCGACCTGAACCTTTTTTAAATTTAAAATTATTAAAAATATGTTTAAAACAGTTTCTGCTATAATTGGTTATAAATAATAAAATCGGTATTATTATCATCGCATACAAGGGCTTCTTCATGTTAACATGTTTTCCAATGTAAGTTTAAAGTTTACGTTCTTTTTGTTATTTTGTCTTGTTTTTGAATAATGTGTTTCCTAAATTTTTGCTGGTGTTGCTTTATTAATTTTCGTAAATTCGTTAATTCGTACCTACGTGTATGTGGACCTTGCTGCCATCGACTCGCTTAGGTACTCAATGTTTGAGGCTCATGGTAAGTACCTAGAGTACGATTTATTACCAGGAGTGGTATTTATACTGACAGTGTATTATTTGAAATCCCATAAACTACGGCTGAGTGCAAGTGTAAAAATGGATAATAGAGTTATAATTTCGTTGTTTGATTCTAAATTGACGCATAATGCGAATGTTGAAAGAGCTTTTAAATTTATTTGTGAAAACTATCCTATATCGGAGGAAAAACGTGAACGTCTCCAGGATAAACTCTATAGGACCGCTTGTAAATACAAGCTAAAGTGGAATGAAGCTCAACGAAAACAGGAAAGATTCGAGGCATATTCTCGGGATTGGATAAATGGAGACTTCGGCATTGCGGAGTTCATCGAACAAGAACAAGATGCTCCTTCAACCTCGGCGTCATCTGCAAAGCGTGGGAGACCCTCAAAACCTTTTGCTGATCTGAGCGAAAGAGGAAAACGACGTGTCATTGACAACGAAAGCTTGGATCCCAAAGTAGACAGCATCGAAAAGGCTCTAGTAATGGCGAGAAGGACAGCTTACAATAGGAAAGAGATAAATTTAGTTAAAGTCATCGGCCTTATTCTAAGAAATCGAGGAGATTCTAGAAAAATGTTGTCGCAATTAACTGATCAACGTGGAATGATGTCACCCGAGGAAGCTTTTAGTTTTTTCATCGAAGCTGGATTTAGTCGATTCCAATACGAACTAATACACAGAGAATCACCGTCACGATTTCCACCTTACGGAGTCATCGGGGAAGTAAAAAAGAAATGCGCACCTCCCAACGAGTTCATCGAAGCAACCGCTTCAAAAATTAGAGTAAAACTGCAGGCGCTTCTGGACAATACAATGCATCGAATCGTGAAAATAATCGACGCAGAGCTGAACGAGTACATGGATTCTAACGAGCTGGATAGTGCTGAACTAATTCTATTATGTAGTTGGGGTATGGATGGCTCAACCGGGTATTCTCAGTACCACCAGAAGCTGCCAGAATGATGTCAGAATGATTCTGATGTATTTTCATCAACACTTACTCCAATTCAGTTATTCATGCATAATGATCGAAAAATGATTATGTGGTTCAATGCTATGCCTCAAAGTATTCAATTTTGTAGGCCCATCATCCTTGAATTTATCAAAAAGAGTAAGGAGGTAATTCTTGCCACAAAAAATGACATTGAAAAAGAAATGAATGAATTGACGCCAGTGAAGGTCGAGCTTTCAAATGACAAAATAATTCTTGTTGATTTTGATTTTGTACTTAGCATGATAGATGGAAAAGCCCTCACGTATATTATAGGAAGTTCATCAATGCAAAATTGCCCAATCTGTGGAGCAAAGCCTAAAGAAAAGTTTGAAGACGTATTTTTAACAAACGAAGATGCTCTACATTACGGTATATCTCCGCTTCATGCTTGGATTCGATTCGAATGCCTTTTGCATATTGCATATAGAATGGATTTTAAAAAATGGCAGGTTTCACAGCCATTTAAAGAATTATACGAACAAAGAAAAAACTGATAACAGAAACAGCTTCATGAGCATTTTGGAGTCAGAGTAGATCAACCAAGATCTGGTGGTGCAGGTTCAAGTACTACAGGTAACGTTTGTCGACGAACATTGGCAAATCCTCAGCTTTTAAGCAGAATTCTGAACATCGACGAAGAATTGATTGTGAGGTTTAGAAATATTTTAATTGCTAAACAACTGTCAAGACTCAATAAACCCCGAAAAAATAGATTCGTATTGCAAGGATACCTACCGACTTTATCTGGAATTGTACGATTGGTATAAAAATCCTGCAACTGTGCATAAAGTACTCGCTCATGCCGGAGAAATTATTATGCATTCTCCAGCGCCGCTTGGTATATTAGCAGAAGAGGCAGCAGAAAGCCAGCACAAACAGTTAAAGAAATACCGAACCCATCATGCTAGAAAGCGCTCAAGGCTGGACAACTTACATGATGTCTTCATTCGGGCCATGAATGAATCAGACCCATTCATCAGCTCACTTTGGATGGAGAAAAGACGACAGAAAAAAAAATGTTCTAGATTATCCAGATATCGTGAAAAGTTTTATGATTTTTGAAGATTCTGAAACACGTTCAACATCCGACACCGATAAGTGCGATGCGTTGGAGGAACTTATGTAAGCTGTCGATGAAGTTGATGAGGATTTTGTTTGTGATGAAACAGAAACATAGTAAGATTAATGCAAATCGACAAAAAAAATATTGGAGTTGTTATTGTATATTTGCTTTGTAAAAATATATATGTATTTCTACCGTTATGTAAATAAATAAACTGAAGCAGATTATGAATTTTTTGTTGTTGCGTGTTCTATACAAAGAAGTCATCTATTAATTTTGCTGGGGCAGACGGGTAAAGGGATCTTGTGTTTTCTTACGCGTCATGAAACGTTTATCAGTTTTATTCGTAAAAATCATACAAGGGGAAGGCAGTATGGAACAATTTCGAAAAATAAATTACGTTATTGATGGTTGGACCGAAAATCAATTCTTATTATTGCTGTTTCAGAGAAAAAATTGCATCAGGCGTCAGATTCAAATACCCGAAACTGACAATCGTCACTGACAACCACAGCTATTTTGTTCAGCGATTACCTTGTACCTATGCATCGAGTTTGCTTGGTAATATTCAAATCATTGAAGGAAGCAACAGCTGCGGATGCTGCTTCTTCTTCTCTCTGAATATTCTATGCATGCTTAGTTTTCTGTGAAAAGGCAATATCTCTGTTTGGGACCATCCACAAATGACGTAGCATAATATTGATCATTTCCAGACCTACTTCGTAGCATAGTATGCCATACCTAATACATGGTACGTTTCTATTTCTGAGTACTCTCTCCCATAATATATCACGTAATTTGTGGATGTTCCCTTAGAAAGATTGAAATATTATTATCATGATTTATCCTTTGAAATTAGAGTTTTAGTCACATCCGTTTTCAAGATATTATAGTTTTTTTTAAATCAATGGAAAGTTAAGCCCTTTTGAAAAGTTAATCCCGAAATGTTAAAAAAAAAAGTATATCAACAACATATTTTGATCACATCAACCAAAGAAAACTCTACAAAACAAGAAAAAATGATCAAAATATTTTCGTCCGCCTGCTTGTATGGAAATCGCCCATAGTGAAATGGTACGGTTGTCAGACAAAAATAACGTCACGAAATGATTGCAACGGAGCGATTCCACGAACAAGTGGGAAATTTTTCCATTTTTAATTTTTTGTATTTTTTGATTTGCATGAAACCTTGCATACAAGTTTTTGGGGAAGAAAAACGCCGTTTTGCATACTTGGTTCGCCATTTTGAATCTAGCCTTACTTATGAGAAGGGCCTATGAAAAATGCACATGATATCTTCAAAAAATTGTATCTCGGAAACGGTTTGTCCGATTGGTTTGGTGTCTTGGGCGAAGTTTTAGACAATTGTTGGTGCTATATGGAGAAAATATGCACGGTAAAAAAAAGTTTGGTTTTTGTGTTTTGAACTAAAATATAGATTTTTCCTTAAAAGTTACATGTCAATAATTTTTTAATTATCCTTATGTTATAGCTGACTGAAAATGCTATCTAGTGCACAGTGGGTTGTTCTGGAGAAAAATAGGTTACAATGAAAAAAAAATTTAAAAAAAAAATTACAATTTTCAAAAACGCTATTAAAAAAAGTCAAAAAAGTTTGTCACCCTAATTTTATGAAAGTACATCAAATTTGCAAGCAAAAAGTATTTGGGTAACATTTTTCTAAGATGCACCGTTTAGAAGATATTACTGATTTAATATTGATTTTTTTGATAACTTAATAAGTTTTGGCCCTTTTCGGATGTACTCCGTGTTTTTCCAGTTTCAAAAGTATTTTTTTTCGGAAAGATTGGAAAATTTTGAGTTAAAATGACACTGACAGCTTAAAGATTCGAGTGAAATTCTCTGCCTTAAGAGTATTTTGAAAAACAAGTTACAAAATCCCACTATCAGGAACAATGATTTCTTCAAGTGATTTTTGGTGCGTTGTGCTGAAAACGTGCTAACAAGTATTAGATTTGTTTTTGAACGAGATCCAGTGTTGTTTGATAACATAATAATTGTAAAGGAAAGTGTAACACGTTTTGGTGCAAAGGTAAGTTTTAAATACACATTTTAATTTAATGTTTTGTGATATTTTCGTACAAAACTAACAATTGGAAAATATTTTCTATGTTACAGATTACAAAATGAGTAAAATAAGATGTATTCGCCCATTCAAAGACATTCAGTGTTCGAAAGAGCTGCGATATCTCACGGATGGTATCATCCAAAAACTAAAATCAATTGGATTTTCCAAGGTATCCACACTGAACACCAAGGATTTTCGTATTTGTTCGTCTTGCCGTCTACATATTGATTCAAGAGCTCACCTCACCCAAAACGAAGAACAAAGCGTAGCCGGCGGCTCAAGGATGCCAACTGTTCAGACCATACCTGATGTACCTGATTCGCAAAGCTATGAAAGTTTGGTCACGATACCATCAGCGTCAACGCTAAGCACAGTTCAATCAAATGAAGACTTCACGATGCCTGTAGACGTCGAAATATTCAACCGAGGAATAGCAGCTATTCGTGTTTCGCCTATAGATTTAGGTAAGGTTAAAAATGTTCACTATCCTGAAAAAAAGTGCGCTGAAATCGTCGAAGGTGTACGAAGAAATCTTTTTAAATTAGACGCTAAAACAGAAAAAGCAAACGAGTTTGATGAAGTCATAGAAAATATGATAATTAAATTTTTAAATTCAGCCACAAGGCAAGAAAAACTATCAATTTTATCATTGTTACCAAAATCATGGTCAGTACAAAAAATTTTAGACGAATTTAAAACCAGTAGAAATATGGCATCAGATGCAAGAAAGGAAAGAGATAATGTATTTGATTCATCTCAAGGTTCAAGCTCTGGAAAAGCTTTGAGTAATGAAACAAAAGAACTGGTTTTGAATTTTTTGAGGACGATGATATAAGCCGTGCAATGCCAGGCCAAAGAGATTTTGTTAGCATAAAGACAGGAAATAAGAGATTAGCTGTTCAGAAAAGATTGTTAATGATGACATTGAGAGAAGCTTTTAATCGCTTTAATGAAATGTACGTCAATGTAAAAATAGGGTTTTCATCATTTGCAAGCCTCCGGCCAAGGCAATGTAAACTATTGACTATCACAGGAACACATAATGTTTGCGTTTGCACTACGCATGAAAATGTCAATTTAATTCTACATAGCTTAAAAAGTACATTGTCTTGAATGATCTAAAAACATCAACGAATAGATTACTTTGCGAAAATAAGACAACTCATTGCCATCTACGAAGATGTAAAAACTGCCCAGATACCTCAGTTTTAGAAGACAGTTTATTGAAACAACTGGAAGAAAACTTTGTTGAAAAGCTTTCATTCGAACAATGGGTTACCACTGACAGATGTGATTTAGAAACTATTGCAAAGCAAACCGATGAGTTTGTTTCATTTTTCAGCTCAAAATTAGAAAGTTTGATTCCGCATGATTTTGTAAAAACCGAACAATCCAATTTTTTGAAAACTACAAAACAAAACTTGCAAGATGGTGAATTTTTAGCTATTTGTGACTTTTCTGAAAATTACAGCTTCATTTTGCAGGATGAAGTTCAATCACACCATTGGAACGTGCAACAGGCCACAATCCATCCTTTCGTAATATATTATACTGAAAACATGCAAATTAAACATTTTAGCTTCATTATAATTTCTGAAGAACTAAGACATGATTCAGTCGCTGTTAATTTGTTTATTGATAAAATGATAAACTTTTTACAAATTGATCAAAATAAAAAAATTAAAAAAAAAATTATTTTATGTCAGATGGTGCTGCGGAAAAGGTCCATGCGATGCTATTGGAGGTACGATAAAACGCATGGCTACCAGAGCAAGTTTAGCCAAAGAACGCGAACACCCGATAAAGACTGCAAGAGAGTTGTTTAATTGGGCAAACAAACGAAAAGAAGAAGAACTTACAAAGTTGTCATTTTGTTATTCTACTACAGAAGAATACGAAAATATGTCTTTGCAGCTAAATAATCAATATAATAATGCAAAAACAATTCAGGGAACTCAAAAATTCCACTCATTTCTTCCTCTATCAGAAAATACAATAAAGGCAAAGCTTTATTCAAACTGTCCTGACAATGATGCCAAAATATTCGATATTGTTAAGAAAATTGTGTAAACAATAATTTTATAAAAATACAGGAATAAAAATAAACTGATGATATCCAACATATAATGTTATTTTTTATTGCGCACGATCACCATCCCTGAAAAATAAGCTTAATTCGCTCTTTTGAATCTTGCTAATTGAGGAGCTTGCATTTGCAGTTCTCAAAAAGGTGTATCTCGAAATCGAGTTGTCTCATCGGTTTGATGTCTGTGGCGATGTTCGGCAATAGAGAGAAAATATGCACAGTATAAACACTGATTGGGACCAATATCAAACAACTTTGATCCTAATGGTCCATTGCAAACAATAAGTTATATGAACATTGCTTGTTCAATAGGAGCAAAGGCAGCTTCAGTACCGACATACGAGAGATTTCCTGAAAGACACGAAAGCGTAAAAACGAACTTCTAAGACATATCGGAAATCACAGTGGCTGGCGTTAAGACCGGCATCAAGTTCCGTTCATAGATATTATATAAAAAGGGTATTTGGTGAGATCCATCTGAATAAAAATATTTTACAAAGCACAGCCCAGTACAAAAAAGAATGGGACAGGACCATGAACCGATTGCAATAAAAACAAAATAAGGATGGTTAATGTTCGGGACTTCAATATCAACGAACGAACGAGTAAATCTTTGCAAAAGAATCCAGCAAGATTATGAAGAAAAGGGTTACATTCGTAAGCTAACAAAGAAAGAGATTGAATTACCCAGACAGAATGTTTTAGGTAGCATTTCCCCTTTTAAATTAGAATGTTTACAGCAATTTTAAGTCGATATAATAACCGATATACTTAAAACTAAGTCCATGTTTAATGCAATTCAGACTGGTATTAAATTTGCCAATAATATTGTCAAGACATTAAAATTCCGTATTGAAGTCATTAAATATTTTGAATCGGAATGCTTGATACATCAGAGATAACGAGGACGAGCTATTCAATTTCCTTAGAGTTCATAACGTGCATATTGCTGTTTTAACTCAGATTTATCTCAAAACTGCCCATAAGGTCAAAAGAGATCAACTGATTCATGCCAACTTTGTAGTCAATGGATTAACCACGTTGACTTCAGTTCTGAACGCCTTCCAGTTACATTTGAAATACCTCAAGAAATAATGTCTAATTTAATCAGTTCTACTTTCAACTCCATTAGAACTGATTGGGGTCAATATCGAACATTTATGGAATACAACTTTGATCCTAACGTTCCATTGTAAACCAAGAATGATATTAATTATGCTCTTGAATCTCTGAAAGACATATCTGAAATTACAGTGGTTTGCTGGCATCACGCGCCGTTAAAAGATCTAGACAAGGCAATTCTTTTTCAAGGATTTGTAAGGTAACCCGAGGCCCAAACGTAACAGTGGCGGATTCTGTGAAATTTTGTAAACTGATCACTTCCATAACTAAATGCAATGACAACATACAGTATCCATAAGCAATTTTCACTATGCTGCTGCACTCACGCTGAAGTTTTGCTGCACATTTACCAAAAAATAGACTCAGCAGAGGATTGGAAATATACCCAATGTTTACGACAGAATCATTATAAGGTTCACTATCTACCGATGCGATGAGTAGAACATTTACGATAGGGTAAAACCCAGCCCAGACAACAGATAATAGGCTGGTGCCTGGAGAAAAAGGATAGACTTTTATGATGTCAGGCAGACATGTCGGTAGATGCTTCGTCATGAGCAGATAATTAGGTAGAACGATAGCGTGTCTACGCGTCGGTCAAATAGAAGTAGAGGAAGGGCGATAGCGCGACTATGCGTCGGTTATACGCAGGTAAAGGACGAAGTACAGCATCGGCGATGTAGGTAAGATTTCTTTATAAGTATAATTTTGAAATAAAGGCAGGGTGGTTGAGCAGATGGTGGAAGAATCTTGTGAGCGCGTCCGGTAGGATCAGAAAGAAACTTGCCCTCCAAGTGAGACTGTGTTGCAGTCAAAAGATTTCAACCAAGTGAAATCATATGGTGGCTCCAGAGAGGAGGGAGCAAGGCACTCAAGTATCTAAAGTGTTATAAATCTGCTGAGTCCTAGCTCGACAAGTGTTAAGAATCTGCTCAAGAAGCACTAGGACGCGACGGTTGGTCGGCCTAGGCACCAAAACGAAGTAATCGTCACCATTTTCGAGAGTGACTCAGAGTGACTTCGGTTGAGAACAGTTTTGTTTGCAAAAAATCCTAGGACGCGACGGAAGGTCGGCTTAGGTACGGGAGGATCCTTCTTAAGATAGAGTCGCTCCACGTTTGGAAAGCAGTTTGTTCAAGAAAAGCCCTAGGACGCGACGGACGGTCGGCCTAGGTAGAGAAACAACAAAATAGTCATCAATCTTCAAGTTAAGAAGCAGTTTGATCAAGAAAACCCTAGGACGCGACGGACGGTCGGCTTAGGTACCTACGGATAGGAGCGAAGCCCTGGGACACGACGCTCGAATCAGGAAAAGCAGCTGGCGCGAGGTGATCCAGAATATTTCAGGTTGGTTAAGTTTTGAGATATTTAAGCTTGAATATTGTAAAAGTATTTGTAAATTATTACCATATTTTGCTCTCTCTCTCTCTTGTTAACTTTGCTGAGGAGAGGAACCCCTTTTGGTTGTAAAGAATGTTGCAAATTACGTATCAGGAAAACTCGAAAGGGAATTGCAAGAGTGCGTCCGGTAGGATCAGAAAGAAACTTGCCCTCCAAGTGAGAGACTGTGTTGCAGTCAAAAGATTTCAACCAAGTGAAATCACCCAACGATTGCGAAAAATTAGATATCCGAAATACCGGTGAATCCGAAAGAGCAGAGCACTATCGTGCATCATTTGAAAACAAGTATAACCGTCTAACGTCGACGGAACTAGCTTTGATTTCAAATGTTCACGAGATTGCGAGTCTCCAGCTGATAGAGAAGCCACACAATCTTTGAAAGACATATATCAGAAATTACAGTGGTTTGATAAATCTGGCATCACGCGCCGTTAAAAGATCCAGACAAGGCAATTCTTTTGTATTGTACAAGGATTTGTAAGGTGACCCGAAGTGCAAAAGTAACAGTTTACAGACAAAAATCACGTCAACTCAGGTCTGCCGAAATGATTGCAATGACGATACTGTCCAGACGCAAGCACAATGATGACTGACCCTTCTTTGACAGTGTCATTGACTTTACTTTGGTTTACTGGCAGCACTGTGTAAGTCTATTGGAAGAAAAATGGAGAATAAGACAAAATTATGAATTGTTAGGAAAAGGCAATGTCCTCAATTGAAAAAAATTGCACTTTCAATGCTTACCATAAATAACTGTTGCGGATTCTGTGAAATTTTGTAAACTGATCACTTCCATAACTAAATGCAATAACAACATACAGTATCTATAAGCAATTTTCACTCTGCTGCTGCACTTTTCAATCACGCTGACGTTTTGCTGCACTTTCACTATTCCGCTTCAGTTTCCTCAGTACGAGGAACTCCTCCTGCCAACGCTGGTGTTGAAAACCGAATGGTGCCGAATAGCAGACCGAACGGGCTATTTATTTCATTTCTTCCTGCTCCTTCGGTATTCATTCCTACTTCGGTTAGGGTTTATACCGCATCGAACCGTACCTACATCAATGCCGTCGCGTTAATCGCAGCGTGGTACAAATCTGAACGGTTCGTTTCTTCGTGCTCTTTCGGTATTGTTCGGGTACCGTCGCAAAGCTCGCTTTGTTCGTTGGGTATAGATCTAAACGGTGAACGGTGCATACCGATCGTTCAACGACAATTTTAACTGTATACTGTATATGCTTTGAATAAGAAAACAAAATGCCTGACAAATGTGCTCGTGATGAATTTCAGAATGCTTGGTTTGGAAATATTTCTCATGATAATATGAAAAAATATGTTTGCAACAATCCTCGAAGCGATAGCTTGTTGATGGCTCTTTTGCAGATTCATCAACCAATTTTAAAAGTGGAATGTTACTTCCACATAAAATTACTTTAGTATGTGAACATTTCCGGTAACATTTGTATTTGGGTTCTGCAACATTCTTGCAGATTTGAAATTATACAGTTTCCAAAACAGGAGTGTATTTTGAATTATTTGATTTTTTTTGTAAAATAATTGTATTCAGATAGATCTCACCGAAAGTTCACTTTCAAAATAGTATCAGCTTGTCGAATCCGGTGAAATTGTTGTTTTTTATAGTTGTTAATTTTAAAGATTCTTGCCGAAATAAATGCAATTTTTAAAACTAATTCAATCTATGCTAGATATTATAAACATGAAATAAATTTCACTCTGCATGATTTGGTCTATTGTATTTGTGTTATCTTGACGAAGATTTCAGCTAAGTTTCAATTTTAGCTCCAGCATTTTAGCATTTTAGCGATCTTCATATCCTTATTTGATTTGCCGAATATTTGCCTCTACGTTTCTTTTAAGCGTTCAAATCAGATGGATTTGAATCGCACTCGAAATTCATTGGTGAACTACCGTGGGCGTCTCGTTTTAAGATGAACGGCTTATGATGGTGATCAATGTCCAGTAGTGGGATCGGAGGCTCAAGTAGAGTGACAGCGTCTGGTTTAGTAATAAAGGCCAGGTCTTAAAGTCTTCCATTCTGATTACAGAGTGTATTGATTTGGACAAGTCCGTTAGTCAGCAACGGTTCCGTAACAGCCATTTCCTGTTCGGTGGATGCGTTTGATAGTAAACATCCGTTCACTTCCTCGTCAAATCTCCATTTCAGATATGGGAGGTTGTAATCGCCCAGTGACAGTATTTTATCATTACACGAGGACCTATCAACGATAGTCTGTAGGGCGTTAGTGTGAGATGTGTATAAATCAGCGCTGGAGAGAGGACGGAGGTAGATTCCAGTGATGACTAGCGATCGGTGAAAAAGATTTAAGTGCACAGCTTTATTTAGTTACATAAGTTAAGTTAGAATAAGTACAGTCTGTACGATCTTGTTGTCGAAGGTGGGCTATAATTGATATGGACGCATATATGCGAAGCTTACCTTACCTTACCAATCAGACTAAGGCCTCTGCTGTACACAGATGTTGTTTCCATTGTAATCGGTCCATGGAGTGTCCGCAGGTCGCCTTCTACTTGATCGATCCACCTTGCTCGTTGCGCGCCTCTTCTTCTTGTACCTGTCGGTTCGTTTTCGAGAACCATTTTCACAGGGCTGTCGTCCGACATTCTTACGACATGCCCAGCCCATCGTAGTTGACATCGTAGTCCAAAGTAGGTACGATGGCCAGCCATAATGCGCCTTTGTATTTCTCTGCTGGTGTCGTTATCGGCGGTCACCAATGAGCCCAGATACACGAATTCGTCTACTACCTCGATTTCATCACCGTCGATCTGAACTCGTGCTAGGAGGCTAACTTTGTGTTCTCGTGAGCCTCTTCCCTAAATGTATTTTGTTTTCAACGCAATAATCACAAGCCCAATCCTACCAGCTTCAGCCTTAAGTCTGATGTACGTTTCCGCCATCGTCGGCGAAGCCAAATAGTTGGACAGACTTCGTGAATGTCGTGCCACTCGTGTCTATCCCAGCTCTTCGAATCACACCCTCCAATGCAATGTTAAACAACAAACACGACAAACCATCACCTTGCCGTAGCCCTCTCCGAGATTCGAAGGGACTCGAGAGCCTCCCTGATACTCGGACGACACACATCACTCGATCCATCGTTGCTTTGATCAACCGATATATGCGAAGCTGAAAATGACATAAAAAGTAGCATAGAAAATATAGTGACGAGATGTAATAATATGAAATGATTATAACAACTTTAATTGTATTCACATGTCTACAGATTGTGGTCCTGCTGCAATTGTTGGCGGACCCGGACATCCACAATGAACCTTAGACAATTTTTCGACCACGAGAAAAACAAATATTCAAAATTATTTTACAATACTTGGGAATTCCATGGATGTCCTGAAATTATATACCGCATACAGAATACTATACCTACAATTTCGATGTGGTGCTGCTACAGTGGAAAAAAATTGATGTGATATAACCACAATGGAACTGACTCTCAGCTTCGGGTCCTGACAAAAAATCCCTACTGGGCCCTTGCGACACGTCAAGCCGGCCAATTCAGCGCAAGGGTTTTAATTGTGATTTTGATTACGGTCAATTTAATGTATAAAATTATTATTGATATTATCTCAGCAAAAAATCGTGAATTAACAATAAAATGCAGAAGTTGGAGAATAGAAGAATCAAGTTAAAAAAAAGAGTAAAAGGCTGCTGCTCGACTAACGAACTTCATAACAAATCAACTGAAAAAAAAACTAAAAGAAAATACTCCACAAGTCACGTGCCTGAACAAAAAACTAATAATCGAACAGACTAATGAACAGAAAAAGGGAAGCTAGTAAAGCTATCAATTAATGTTAGTTTTGTATACGTAGACTGCTATGTATATTTCGAGAACTGGCAACACTAATGTCATTCCAAACAAACTGACGTTTGCATTGCATTGGAAAGGTACATAAACGTACTCAAAACGTTTTGTCATACGAGTGCTATTTGTAATGTTCACATTGATTAATAGAAATCATCAGAATCGAGCCCTCGATTGACAGAATAAATCCAATAGATAGGGTCAAAGAGCCCGCTCTCGTTCCGCAAAATGTTAACAATAGCGAGGAGGCAGTCCCATGCTCCCTTTCCATATCGTTTCACTTGGGTGCCCTGATGGTCCTTCTCTCCTATTTCCCGTTATATGTTATTTAATGTAATGTTATAATTGGTATATTTTGTTGTGGTCGTTTGATTGCCTTGTTTTATAAAATTAAGCGGAAAGTAAAATAGGTTAGGGTTATATACCGAACGTTGAACGTTGATGTGGCAGCCTATTAACACTTGAAATCTGACGCGATAAAGTCGACAGAACGCGCCCATACACCTTTCTGAACCGATGGGCAGGGATTCTCGTTCGCTTGAGCTGTGTATGTGTGTATGTGTATGTACAATCCAACGCCCACCGTCCGGCAGTGTTTTTATGGAACAAAAATGTTTGCAGTTAAACGAACTTTTGTCGACACGACAAACATTTTTAGCCCGGGAGTTGGAAGGTGATAGCTCTGTTGAGTTCCAATGACCCATTTCAGAATGCCTGGTTACTCACGTCCATTCCGAGGTCACCCTCACTTACAACCAGCCCCGCATAGACACAATACAAACATCTAATGGAAATTAGTATTGTGCATACACTTCCATCGTCAAGTCATAATGTTTTGACGATGGCACGTATTTAGTAGTATCGTTCAAATTTAGTTATAATTGGATAGATCTCACCGGAAATTGTTGCTGATGTTCAGTCTTCATTTGGACGGCCACCCTGTGATGCGAAAGGATGCATTTATGTCTCTATTCTCTCGCTATTCGGCAAATATTTCCACTTCATCCTTTTCGCGTGGAACAGCACGACTATATTAAATACTTCGTGCACAAATGAAATACAATGAAAATCGCAGGTAAAAACACTTTCGAGTAGAAATTGAACTTGAAAATTGAAACGTTAGCGTCGATCATTGCTTCTGACCAGCAAATGGCCGTTTTTACATTGCACTAGTCTTCTTTTTTTCACTTCACACTCTGCCATTTATCAAAATCCCTCGTTATGACGCGACTCTATATCGACTTCAAAACTGCTAATAATCATGAATACACTCGCCTCCAAGCGGAAAAATACTCTAATTTAACCTTTTTTACCCGGGTGGCACAATACTAATAGCACCAACAAACAAAACAAAACTGATTTAACTCTGCCTCCGGGTGCAGAAAAGTTACTATTAAAATGGGGAAATGCTACCGATCATTACATATTTTGGGAGGGAATCGATTATATTCACTACGTCGTACACAAAACACGCGGAGTTTTTATGATTTAACTGTTTGCAGGGTGGCCACAGACTCGGGAAAATCGGGAAATGCGGGAAAAATGCGGGAATCAAATTTCATCGGGAAATATGCGGGAAAAAGTCGGGAATTTCGAAGCTCATCGGGATTTTTTTTCATATGGCAGGAACCATACTCAAACCTTGTTCCAATTGATAATTTGAGTTGCGATTTTGTCATTTACTCAGTCCAACGATCTAATTAACAGAATGAAAATGTATTTTTCTACAAATCCAGCATTGTTGAAGATAATAGCTCGAATAACCCGGCTGTCAACTGGAGGGCGTTAAAAAAATTGGCTGAAAAATCAGGGATCTGCGAGTTAGCATTGATGTCCTCAAAATCGGTAGCTGCGGTTTGCACATCGTACACAATTCCATCAAGGAGGAGCTAAGACAAACAGATTGGCATATGGATCATTTTCTGCTGGCTTTGTTCAGCCTGTTCATAAACGTACCGCTTAGAAGATCTGACTACACGGCTGTGACAGCTTCACACATGGCTTACTTTGTTTTTATTTTACTTCACTGGAACTCCTTAGGTGATTATTATGAATGAAGCATCGCCACTGTAGGCTTTGCTGTAAATTGTAGTGCAAAGATTATCTATGCAAGTTTTCACAACATTTTTTTTCTATGTGCTTCACGAGCTCCGGCAACCTAGGGTGGTTGCCACCACTGCTGTCATTATTAAAATACCATTACATTTTGTCCAATAGTAGAGCCGACCCTTTTGGTCACTTCCATTAATTCTTCAACTCCAGTTTTTTCTTCAACTCCAGCTCGTTCTTAAACACCTTGGACGATTTTCGAACTTTGGGCTTTATTATGGCCCAAAATCTTTCCACCGGACGAATCTCTGGTGAATTTGGGGGGTTGGCGGTTTTTGGTACAAAAACAATGTTATTGTCTCTGTAGCAATCCAACGTCGATCGCGCGTAATGGCTTCATGCCAGGTCCGGCTAAAATAATGTCTCGCCTCCGTGGGACCGCAGGAAGGGCAACAGACGCTTCTGGAGGCACTCGGTGTGGTTAATTTCGCTGTTGATGGTACCCGTTGTGATTTACAGTTTACTCAGTTTCGCGCATTGCATATGGCCTGCCAGAGCCTTATTTTTTGGCGAATTTGTCCACTTTCTTCTTCCTTATGTCTTCCGGAACATCAATCAGCTGTCTTCGATTTTCTTCCACTTCCAGCCCGCCTCTCGGTCGTCTGGGACTCCTTAAACGATTTTACCACCCGAAACACAGCTGTATGGGTGATTCCCAGTTGTCTTTCGATCCATCTCATGATCGCAGTCGGATTTTCCATGACAGCGTCTCCGGCGATTTTCTTCTTGTTTCGATGACATCTCAATAATCACTGAACCGATTGTTATGAAATTTTGCACATGTAAACGATTCACAAACTAGTAATACTCAGATTTTTATCAATTTTTACCCACGGACAAAAAAGTAACACCCGGATAATTTTTTTTTCGAGTATAGAACTTATTTGTCACTGCACTGTACAAATTGTGCAGGGCACCTATTGTGTCTGCCCCTCCAATTTTCATACTTGCTGGTGTATATTGCAGCTCCATATTTATTTGTTGTTAGCGATGCTCCTCTACTTCTTCTACCTGATGAGCATTTTTTCCCAGTAGGAACAAATATCTTGATAACTGGCCTTGGTATTTAAGAGCGCAGCATAAGAGGTAAAATACCTGAGGATAATACCATAAAAATGATCCCACAATGTTATGCGAATACCAAATTGAGGTAAGCCAATACCAAAATAATTCCTCTCAGGTATTCTCACTTTTCCCAAATAACAAGTTTTGTTATTCGAGAGATATTTTGCTTGCAATCCTTAGCTATTTTTCACAGGTATGTTACCTCTTAATCTGAGCTCTTTAATACCATGGCCTGTTATAAGATCAAAATTTGGTATTCATATGTTATTTTCTCCTGCTCAGGTTGTGCGCTTCCACAGCGTACAGCTAATGAATACACCATACCTGCAGCCGTCCCCTGAATCTGATTGTATCAGTTTTTCTTTAATATTTTTCTTCGCTGTTTATGCTTCTAGAAACTTGAACGATCAATGACATATTGAGTGATTTTTGTTCTTGTTTGCAAAATGAAAGACCAAAACAGGTTACGCAATATGCAAGAAGTCCGATTTGCAGCTGCTATTCGTCATTTTGCTTAATTGAAACAAGTCAAAAGCATTCCAGATTGAAATTTTTTCTCAAAAACTTCAAAATAGCACTCATTTCTAAGTCGGGAAAATTAGGCAAAAATGCGGGAATAATGCGGGAAAAATGCGGGAATTTTCAAATTAAAATTGTGTGGCCACCCTGTGTTTGTTTAAGTTGAATTTTGAATTAATTTTGATATTTTGTTTCGCGAAAACGACGCAGCAAAAACAAAACACGTCCGTTTCAAAGCACGGCTTGCTGCGATCTTTTTTATCGAACAATGTTATAATCCACATACCCCTATAATACCCTATTACAGTGGCGTCTCGCGAAAAAATTAACCAGTCATGCACTTTCTTTCGAACCTTGACGTAAGATTTGAAATAAAAACTAAAAACATTGTACATTTTCTCCACTTTGGACGCATTTTTAATCATGAACTTGATATAGATTATCGAAAAGGCAATGGAATTCTACCATAGACTAACTCTAAGACCAGTAAGTCCTGAACAAATACGATTTTTTTCTTGGCTCAGTCAGTACTAGCACATCGGTCCCAAGCTCGGTCCCAAGCTTAATCATGCCCCCCCAACAACGAACCCACACGAACACCCCCCCAAACATTCCGTCAAAACAACACAGCAAATCAAAACAAGGGCCGGATTCTCGTTCGGTTGAGCTGTACCTAAAATCGATGTGCCGGATAAAAATAAATCAAATAACAATACAATAATATAAATCGTCAGTATCTTCATTATCGTCGATGTTCTTATGTTTTTATCACCAATTACTTTGCTTAAACAGCTAGAAAAATAACTTTGAAAAAGCGCCATCTACAACGTTTAACCTCAGTTTTACATTACCTGGATTTCTCAACATTGCGCAGCAGGCGACTGTTTCGCGAAAAAAGAAAAGTTGCCATCACTGATCCGAACAGTCTGTCACTTCCACCTTCTGAAAAACCAGCAACACAGCGATTGAGTTCTATCCAAGATATTGAAGTGGAACGTAGAAATCAGTTGCGATGTTTGCTCTTCAAAAGGATACTTGATATACTTCTTCACTTACATATTCTCTGGCTCTTTTGGAAGTTGAAATAAGCTCGCTGTTTACCTTTCGAATGTCGAGAAAGGCTTACCCAAAATTAACTTTTCCAAATTGATTTCCGCTTTTGCCTCGGAAACGAAATTGCTTTTTTCGGTGCCCATAGCTCATACCTGCCTTCAATTACCTGGCTGTTGATTAAACCTACATATTCGGAGAGTGAAAGTGAGAGAGTTCGCCACCCGCATTTGACAGCTGCCACCCACCAGTGAGTCCTGTGAGTAACGGAACACACGTGTGAGTGAGAACCCATAATGTGAGTTCAGCTGTGGAAAACTGTCAGCAGGATAATAGAGAATGTTGAAGTGCAAATGTGTCAGTTTGTTTTCATCCGGAAAATTCTTCAACCATCAAAGAAGCGCAGTAGTGTGCGTTCGATAAACCATCAGCAATCTCTGTGTTGTGTCTACTGATAGGAATGTGAGAGAGTCCTATGTTGTTGTTTGTGCGATGACGACGACGCAGCACGAGCTATCACCCACCAGTAGTGAGCATAATCGAAGAACATAGGATTGTGAAGTTTTCGTTCTGCAAATTTTTGCTCTGATTTTTTCGGTTCCTGTAGTTAATTGAAATTTTATAAACGAGAAGCGGAAATTTCGTCTTCCTGACAACGTCCGGGGAAGCATACGTTTATTTACCGTGCCAAAGGTGGAATATTGATCGTGTCGAACGGCTGGTGAAAAATCTGTAACAGTGAATTTTCCCATCATCGCAGAGCCAGGACGACAACGACGACGACGCTGTGTTTTAATAAAAGTGAATGAATTGAAGTGGGCCGTTCATCGTCCAGCCGTCGATAGAGTGTTGTGTTGATTAGTTTTCTACTCCTGCATGCTTTCCGCTGGACGATTATGTAAGAATCAACCAGCCAACTCAGTAATGTAAGTACAATATCCCATTGAAAATGTCTCCCTCCGTCCTGATCGATCCCGATGACTTTCCCTTCCTATCAGCAATCAGTATCGCAAAGCTGAAGCATTGGTGGGACTTCTTTGTTTGGCTTTTCTACCACCGCTCCTCCGACGGGGGCTTCCGTACCTTCCGCAAGAATAATTCATGTCGCACAACAAGGAACAGCATGGCTGTAGTCCACACAACATAAGCACCCCCCAGCAGTGCTCTCTTGCTGCTTGGTGGAATGAATGCACAACGATGCTGCTGCTGGTGACAATGATGATGATGATGAAAATCGATTTTCGCGCTTTCCCCCGTTCGAGTGCAGGTCACATTTCGTTGCCACCCCCACTCACATACTGTATTAGCTATTTTTACAGCTTGGGATAACGTAGGGGGTGGGGAATGTTTATTAAATTCATTATTTGTAGGTCATGGAGGTTGTCAAAAATGTGGCTCGCGAAATTGGAGGGAATCATTTCTGGTATGAATGCGATTTGAATGAATCTTAAATACTATTAGGATTTCATGCGTGACATGTTCAATACTTGTTTGCTCTTGGGGCTAGCTAGTGAAGATCTATTTGTATTGAAGAAACTAAGCTTTCATCGGTTTAGCGTTTGCTAATGGAGTGAAGCTCAACTTCGCCAACTATCCTAGACGAAAGACTTGGCAACAGACACGGTGAATCCTGGTGAGTGTGAGCTAAAATATCTGTAACTAGAAAATGAGAAGAAAGCTTAGTAATTACCATTTAATTCCAATTACCTTTATTGTTTATCTCGTTTTCTAGTTACCACTCACGGAAAACTCGTGCTCAGATTCGTGAACTGCAGTCATAAGTTCGAGGATAAGCAAAAATACACCGTGAAATGAATCATGTAATCAGGAACAAGATCGCGTTTTTAGGTAAATACAGGGTGGCCACAGACTCGGGAAAATCGGGAAATGCAAGAATCCAGAATCATCGGGCAATATGCGGGGAAAAGTCGGGAATTTCAAAAGCCATCGGGAATTTTTGTCATATGGAAGGAACCATACTCGCACCTTTTTCATGTGATTTGAGTAGCGTTCTTGTCATTTACTCGGTCCACCGATCTCATTGTTCAGCCTGTTCAAAGCGTACCGCTTAGAGCATCTTCAGCGGTGGTCTATTTTAACATCTTTATAGTTGATTTGCATCAGCAAACTTAAAAAGAACCAGCGGGGAACGCAAAGTTGGTCTGTTTTAGACCAACTTTGCGTTCCCTGCACCGGTGTTGTATTTCTTGTTGTTAAACCCTCCAACACCTATCATCTTGTCAATCTTACAGTATCCAGAGATCAGATTTTTTTTCAGAGACTTTTCGCAAACTTTTTACCATGGATTTTATGGTATATCAGGGAACTTTCCAGAAATTAAGGGTTCTTCCTAGAAGTTCAAACAACTTTCCTGAAATTCATATTGTTTCCTAGAAACTCAGGGAATTGTCCACAAATTCAAGGAGCTTACCACGAGTTCAGGGAAGTTTCCAAAAGTAAAGGGTTCTTCACAGAAGTTCAGGTAACTATCCAGAAATTCAGGGGGCTTCCAGAAGTTAACAAAACCTATCAGATTATTTTGGGTATTTTTCAGAAGTTCATAGAACTACTCAAGATGTTCAGGAAACTTCCCAAAAATTCATGGAACTTTCCAGACAATTAGAGAACTTCCAATAGAGAACAGTCAAAAAATTCATGAAGCGTTTCAAGACTTTGCGGATCTTACTAGAGGCTTAGTGAACATCTTAGAATTCCATGAAACTTGCTAGACATATACAGAACTTCTTAGAAGTTCAGCGATCATGTAGGAGTTCAAGAAACTTCCTTGAAGTTCAGGGGTTCTCATGAATTCAAAAAACTTATCAGAACTTCAGGAAATGCTCATAAAGATCGTGGAACTCCCCCAAAAATCAGGAAACGTTCCAAAAGGTCAGCAAACATCTCAGACGTTCTGAGAACGTCCCAGAAATTCAGAGAATTTCCCAGAAGTTCAGGGAACTTTCCAAAAGCTCGAAAAAACTCCCAGGTGCTCAGGGGATTCAGCAATTCAGGAAATTTCTCAGTAGGATCAGCAGGATCCTCCAAGAATTTCAGAAAACTTCCCCTAAGATAGGGGAACTTTCCAGAATTTCAGAAACTGGATTTTTTGAGCATCCGAAAAGTTTAGGAAACATTCAAAGGATTTTTCTATAAGTTTGGGGAGCTTCCTAGAACTTCAGGGATCTTTCCAGGTGATGGAGAAACTTTCCAATCTTTCCGAAAACATCCCAAAAGTTCAGGGTATTTATGTTTTAAGAAGAACTTAAACTACTTACTACTCGATAATTTTTCGAACCCAACCAAAAGGAGAATAAAGAAACCAACTACTTTTTAATCAATTTCATAGAATTTCCACCTATTCACAATCTTGGAGATCATAAAAAGTTCTTGTACGGTTTAACAACATCTCGGTAATGCTAACTATTCCACAGAAATTCCACGGCTTCCAAGATTTTTTTTTCAATTTCTCGTAAGTTATTTAAGTATGTGTGATATTCTGCTTTTTATCACAGAATATGTACCTGCTGGAAGTTAAAACAACTTCTGGGAAGCAATCCATGGATGATCAGCAAACTTTTTGGAAGTTCATCCAAGTTTCCAGAAACGTTAATAATTTTTCGGCAATTCAATGAACTTCTCTAAAGTTCCACCATTTCTCTTCTCGAAAGAGCAAACAATTATTTTATTCAACTGCCGAGAAGTTTAATCAACTTCTGGCATGTTCATTATAGATATTTCCACCCAATCTTCATAGATATTCCGAAGTTCGTTAAATTAAATTTTTAAAGAGTGCGTTCAGTAAGAAACTTAGAAGCTTATATAAAGGGTGTCCACGATGACTTTGACACAAAATTGATTCGCAAAATTCGAGTTTTCATCCGATTGCCATCAAATTTTCAGGGATTGAGAAATAACTATTAAACTTCATTTTACCATTTTACTCGTATTTTATTTACAGTCCGTACGCAAATGCCCGCACCTTGGCCTTAACCCCGGCCATAAGATTCTGCACAACCTGTGAATCAACCGTTTTTTGCATGTAAACCCATACTTTCTTCAGTTCCTCGACTGTCTTCACTACCTTAGGTCGTTTAAGAAGGTGCTGCTTCATAATCGCCCAGTACTTCTCGATGGGGCGGAGCTCCGGAGTGTTGGGAGGGTTGAACATTTTCGGCACGAAATTGACCTTATTGTCCGCATACCACTTCAGCACGTCCTTGGAGTAGTGGCATGAGGCCAAATCTGGCCAGAAGATTGTTGGGACATTGTGGGCCTTCAGGAGAGGGAGCACCCGCTTCTGGAGGCACTCTTTTATGTACACCTGTCCGTTCATCGTGTCCTGGGTCACGAAAGGTGCACTCCGCTTCCCGCACGTGCAGATGGCTTGCCAAACCAGGAGTTTCTTCGCAAATTTGGACATCTTCTGAGTGCGGACATGCTCCGGAACGCTGAACTTATCCTTGGCCGTGAAAAACAGGTTGCCGGGGATCTGTTTGAAGTCGGCCTTCACATATGTTTCGTCGTCCATGATGCAGCATTCAACTTTCGTCAGCCTGTTGAGGTACAACTTCCTGGCACGGGTTTTGGCGGACTTGTTCTGCTTCTCGTCGCGATTAGGGGCCTTTTGTACCTTGAACGTTCGAAGCCCAGCCTTAGTTTTGGCCTTCTGGACAAAACTTCGGCTTAGGTGCAGCTTCTTAGCCACATCCCGAACGGAGGCGTTCGGATTTCGGTTGAAGGCCCCAACTACGCGGTTGTGATTTTTGGTGTTGTACGGAATACTTTTTCCTTCACTTCTGGGCTTCCGATCGGTGGTCAACCGTTCCTCGAACCGCTTAATCACTCGCTGCACCGTGGAATTCGCGATTCCCAACGTTTTAGCGATGGAACGATGCAAGAGATCCTTGTTCTCGTGATGAATGCACAAGATTTTATCACGCACGAGCTGTTCTTTCGACTCCATTTCCGCGAGTTTTGATCACAGGACTTTAAAACTTGCAGGATGTAAATAATGCACTATGAACTAAATCCACCCAAATTTTCATTTAATTCTACCAAACGGTTCAAAAGTTAGAGCAATTTCATAGTGTGGCAATTTAATCGTGGGCACCCTTTAAGTTCTGAAATGATGCAAAATAGATCCGGTATAATACAAAATTTACAAACACCAGCGAGGCAGCGATGTTTTTGCGTTTGGTCTAAACAACTAAATCTAAACCACGATTTGAACCAACTTTGAAGATGCCCTTAGAAGATCTGGCTACACGGCTGTAACAAGTGAGGCCAGAAATGAATTTATCCCTCATGTGGTGGCGAATGTGTTTGAAGTTTGGCGCATTGCGTTGGTAAGGGTGTTAACAAATGGTGAAAAAAGAATTTGGGCAGCTGTGCTCAATGCCGTCTGACGTTGTTTGCCGGATTCCAGAGAAAAGAAAATGGTTTGGACAAATTTTGGCTAGAACCAAGAAGGAGCTACCAAATTTGACAACACTTGTTGAAAATTGGCTCTTCCTGTCGCACAAAAAGGCGTATTTTAAATAAATGGAAAGTGTCTGGTGGTAAATCAAACTGGAAAAATATGGGAGCTCAGAGATTTAGCTACGAGTAATTTATATTAACTCGTCTTAACAGTCGGGAAAATAAAGCAAAAATGCGGGAAAAATGCGGGAATTTTTATATTAAGATTGTGTGGCCACCCTGAACTTTCCATAAGTTTAGAACTGTCCAGAAATTCATGAAACTTTTCAAAAGTTGGCGGATCTTCCTAGAGGTTTAGAGATCTTCTCAGAATTTCATGAAAGGAGTTCAAGAACTTCAGAAAATGCCCACAAATATCAGAGAACTCCCTCATATTCTGCTTTTTATTACAATTCTGATATTCTGATATTATGCTTTTCACCACAAAATATGTACCTACTGGTAGTCCAAATAACTTCTGGAAAGCTAAATCTTATTACCAAAGCTCCAGAAATATCCAGGTAATATCCAGAAAGTAGTTCTTATTCCATGAATGATCACCAAACTTTTTGGAAGTTCAACCAAGTTTCCAGAAACGGTGAGAATTTTTCGGCAATTCAATGAACGTTGCTAAAGTTCCACCATTTCTCTTCTAGAAAAAGAACGGTCAAACTTCATGGTTATCTTGAAACTGCCAACAATTTTATTCAACTTTCGAGAAGTTTAATAAACTCCTGTCATCTTCATTATACATATTTCCACCCAATCTTCATAGATATTCCGAATTTCATTATAGTTCAGAAAATATTTTTTAAAGAGTTCGTTCAGTTAGAAACTTAGAAGCTTATAAAATCTGTATCCACGTTAATCCGGACACCTTATAATCATTGTAATTTTTGAAATATTTCACGTAGGAATGAAAAATTTCAATGTGGTATAGCTGAGAATCTATGATGAAAATGACTATGATTGATGTTTACATTTCATGTTTAGTATTCAAGATGGCGACGAGAGAAAAACAAGTGCGCGAGCGAATTTTGTACGGGCGTACGGTAAATCCTGACTTGTCAATACGGACCTTGCAAAAACATTGGATTTGCCTAAATCCTTGTCTAAAAAAGCGGATTTTACCCTTCATTCGGCAACACAAGACCAACGTTATGTTTTGGCTGGACCTAGCCAGTTGCCACTACTCTAAGGATATACTAGAATGGTATTCTACAAAAAAATGTTAATTTCGTCGCCAAAGAGATGAATCCTCCGAATTGCCCTGACTTCAGACCCATCGAAAAATATTGGGCAATTGTCAAGCAAATACTTCGAGGATGCGGTAAAGTAGTGACAAATGCACAGCAAATGCGTTTAAAGTGGAATAAGTTCGCCGGTACAGTGTCACCAGCGACTGTGCAGATCATGATGGCATCGATCACAACTAAAGTGCGATCGTTCGTTTGAAACGGTGAAATGTAATAACTTGTTATCTTTCGTTTGAAAGCTGAATAAATACTCTTTTGTTTGACGTTTGGATCAACCGTTTCTGTTGTTTCTTGAGTTATGATCACTTGAATGCGTCCAAATTAAGGTTGTCTTCATTTTCAGCTCATTTGAGAGCAGATGAATTGATTTTTACCGGCACTGGTTAAAAATGTCAAAAGAAGTCTGCCCCTTCATTGCCCAAAACCTTATGAGGGGTGTCTAGGGCAACGTGCGGGCATTTTGCCATACAGAAGAGATCCATTAAACTAATAAGAAGAAACCTAACCATAATGTTGTAGTTTATTTCTTGAAAGCTTGTAGACAATCTGCAAACTTGTTGAAGAACTGAACAACTTGTTAAAAGATATGGTTATTTGGTTGAAAACTACAAAAATTGTAATTTTTTCTAAAACTTTCAATTATTTTTTACTAGTGAAATTGAACCGTCACTTCTAAAGTTTTACCCCATACTCTGGTGTCCATGGTTACTAGTCCAAATCAATGTTGTGGTGTTCATATATGTCTGCATAGAAGTAAAAGTATTTATTGTTGTTATGAACATATGTGTCACGAGTATAAGGCGGCTCGTTTGCCAAGCACGAGTGGCGGATGGTAAGCCGTTGTACAGTGCTATTAGTAATAAGACTATCCTTTCTTCTTCTCATTGGTGTTGCCTCGGGGAGTAATTTTCCCTTGGAACGGACTTCCTTGCATAAAACCAACAACGGTCTTCCACAGTGGTAGAAAAGTAGAACATTCCCTCCAGATTGTTGCTTTCTTCAGCAATAGCATATCACAATCATCGCTAGACATTGTAGCAGTTCCGATTCCGCAAGTCACTGATTATTATGCATGCCTTTGCATGTCGTAAAGCATGGTTGGAACGCCCAGCCAGTTACAATGCAGGATTGTGAGTTTGCCGGCTGTTTGTTGTGTTCGGGTCAGGTATGGCGCGTCTCCATCGTTCTGCAACTTTAATTCCAAAAGGTTTGTTCAAACCTCTTTGCAAGATACCATGAAGTCTATCAAAAGCCTGTGACGGTATCGTCAGTACAATAAATCAAATTACATTAACAATACCATTTGCCCTCTCCTTTGTTTGGTCGGCCAACAAACACAAAAGTCGCCCTCGGGACACATGGTCATGGTCACCTCTCTCCAATTCATCGTCACCCCATAATGGCAACGGATGGTAAAAATCATCAATAATGCATCAATATGTTTACTACGTGTTTGTTTTCCTGTTCGATATCCTGCTTTTGCTGCTTTTTTTTTCCTTTTGTCAGGATGATCCCAAAAGCCCAAGGGTAGGTGCCGAACCGAGATAAACAATAACTGCATCGGGAAAAACCTTCCCAAACGAAAAAATGTTGAGGCATCGCTTCAGGAGTTTTTTTTTCGGGTTAAATCACTGCTTGACACTGCTAATATAATCGTTATCGCTTATGCTTATGAAAGGAATGAAAATTGCTATGTATAGAAGCAGAGTTACATCGGTGTTTGAAAAACGCAGATTGACGCAAATTAAAGGAGCTGCTTGAAAGAATTTAGTGGAAAAGCTAATACAGCATAACTGATATTGGATATCTAAGGAGAGATAAAGTAGATATTGTAGTTTCACGCAAATCTGAGCATCCATGTTTATTTTACCCTTCTTTAGGTGTCGGCGTCAATATGGCCCGAAATGGATTTTAAATGCTATAACATTCTAAAGTAAGCATCTAGACGTTTGAATTTTCTTGATTTTTCCTTAAAGGGCGATACGGTCAAAATTTGGTCAATATCAACTTGACGTATTTCTTTCAATTTTGCATTTAAAAAACCTGAACACCCCTCATTTTGAAGGTGTGTGTGTGTAGAATGTTGCTCCTATTTTGATTTTGGAATTCACTCTTCAGTTGTCAAAATGCCGTCCAAGCAAGAAGAGCAGCGTATCAAAATTTTGCTCGCGCATCGCGAAAATCCGAGCTACTCGCACGCAAAGTTGGCAAAATCGCTAAAAGTTGCCAAATCAACCGTTACAAATGTAATTAAAGTGTTTGGGGAACGTTTGTCGACAGCCAGGAAGTCTGGATCGGGGGGAAATCGAAAACCGGAAGCCGCTGAGACGACAAAGAGAGTTGCCGGTAGTTTCAAGCGAAACCCTAACCTATCTCTCCGAGATGCCGCAAATAAGCTGCGTGTATCGTCTACAACCGTGCATCGAGCCAAAAAACGAGCCGGACTATCGACTTACAAGATGGTAGTGACTCCAAATCGCGATGATAAACAAAATACGACGGCCAAAGCGCGATCCCGGAGGCTGTACACGACGATGCTGACGAAGTTTGACTGCGTGGTAATGGACGACGAAACCTACGTCAAAGCCGACTACAAGCAGCTTCCGGGACAGGAGTTTTATACGGCAAAAGGAAGGGGAAAGGTAGCAGATATTTTCAAGCACACGAAACTGTCAAAGTTCGCAAAGAAATATCTGGTTTGGCAAGCCATCTGTACCTGTGGCTTGAAAAGCAGCATTTTCATAGCTTCCGGGACTGTCAACCAAGAAATTTACGTGAAAGAGTGTTTAAATAAACGTCTGCTGCCTTTCCTGAAGAAACACGGTTGTTCCGTACTGTTTTGGCCGGTTTGGCATCTTGCCATTACGGTAAAAAGGCCATGGAGTGGTACGCCGCCAACAACGTGCAGGTGGTTCCCAAGCGACAAGAACCCTCCCAACACGCCAGAGCTCCGCCCAATTGAGAAATACTGGGCTATTGTCAAGCGGAACCTAAAGAAGACCAAAAAAACTGCTAAGGACGAGCAGCAGTTCAAGGCAAACTGGCTTTCTGCGGCGAAGAAGGTGGGCAAGGTGGCTGTACAAAATCTGATGGCAGGGGTCAAGCGTAAGGCCCGGCAATTCGGATTTGGAAAAGCGGAAGCCTAACTGAATATTTTTCCTGAATTTTATACTAATTGAACTTGGAAAAGAAATTTAATTTGATTTTTTAAATAAACGATTTCACCGATTTACACGCGTTTTCCCTTGACCAAATTTTGACCGTATCACCCTTTAAAACAAAGCATTGTCGGTTTGCAAAAAGGGATTCATGGACTACACTCTAAGCTTACAAGATTGGTCTTCTTACCACTCGACCATTTCAACATGTGAAATATGGAACAATTAGAATCCCATTAAACCATATCATCGTTATTTAAACAAGCGCCCATGTGATAGAGGACATAGTTACTCTTTTTCACATTCACAAGAGAATTCAGGAGTAGGAAAGAGAATCAGAGTAAATTAAATGGATTTGCTATACTTTGATGATCGGTCGACTACACTTCAGTTTTTGCTAATGCGTCATCATACAAGCTATTGTACCCGTGCAAATAATGTTCGATCGTACAAGGCAACTACAATATTATTATTTTCATCATACCGGAATAATCGAATTAGTGTCCTAAATGTTTCAGCGGTAAATATGAGTGTGATATAAATAGATTGTGGATAGTCTTAAGTCTTATTTAAAAGTACAGACGGTCATTCGACGTCCAATACGACAAGCACAAAACATACCTGACTAGTTGTGTTGACATTTGACATTTCACGAAAATGTTTGTTTCTCAAAATACGGAAGACTTGTGTTGCTACATTTGTACAACATAATATGCAAACACGCCAGATGTAACCAAACATGTCCTAAGTACCCAAAAGCTGCTTTCGACTGCTTAAGTCAAAAAACGTTTGTGAGTGATTTTAAATAAATTCATTGTTGGATGCGGTTAGCTTATTTCAGTTGTAAAATATTCTATTCCTTGGCAGGAAAACAAAATAATTGTCGTTTTAAAGGAAGTACTTGGCTGCGTATTTTTGTGCTCTACTAGTTTTTGTTAATCTATCACTTTTAGATTAAAATAGCATTGAATATTGTATTTGTTAATTTGTTTATTTGTAGTTAGGCATCAACAGACCAACTTCAGGCCTAATGATGTTGGTTTTAAAAAATAAAAAAAGAACATTACATAGAAAAACGATTACACAAAATATTTAACTACTAGTCATGACAAAAAAAAAACACTTAGCATTATCAAAAACTGACGCCACCCTATTGAACATTCGCTGCAACCGATGGGCAGCGGTTCTCAACCCATAGCTGGAGCGGCGAAAAGGAAGCCTCAGCATTAAGTTGTTGGTGTATTCTTGGGGGAAACAGCAGTTGGCTATTGAGCAGATACGCAGTTCGCCAGCAAGCGACAGTGGGGTTTCTCCGATAACAAGATGTATGTCGGTGAAGTAAAGAAGAAATATCAACGGTCCCAGATGGCTGCCCTGCTGTATCCCAGACGTGGCGCAAAAACTTGTTGATAGAATAGTATGGTATGAGTTATTCACGTCACGCTTGCTTACTTTTTTAAATACCGAAAACATGTCTGCTGTTTTCCAGCAAATATGAAATATGCCGCCAGAAAGAGACAGCTGGAATATCTGACGAAGTGGATCCGGCCATATTCTGTTTAAGAAAAATGGACAGAGCACCATCAGGTCCGGGCTTAAACGATGTTTTAAGAAGTGATGCAGCGTTCGAGATCGACTCAAAGTCCACATTAACGAGGCTGAGTGTTTGATTTGCCAAGGGTACATTGTTCGCGGCAGTGTTGCTGGGATGAACAGGAAGGCGCGCGTTCTCAAAAACACTAGCAAATTTTGCCGAGAACAGATCGAATTTCCTGATCAATGCCAGCGGTTTCGCTATTAAAGACCATAGATGATGGTGAGCCTACTTCCTTGCGTTATTGTTTCTTTAGTTTCAAAATGATTTTGGGTGTGATTTAAGTCGCCGTTGAAGCACACTCAGAAGGCGTTGGGAAAGCACGCGACTTAGTCGTTTGAATTCGTAGTTGAGTCTGCTATAATGGCGTTTAAGCGACAGTATGTGGTATTCCGTGAATTTTTTGTGAGCCGCTCTTTTGGTTCGTCTAAGCGCACGAAGACTGTTAGTCACCAAAAAAAAGTTTGAGCGGCGATATTAACGTCGGTTAGATCAAGAATGCTCTGCGAATCTAAATTAGACAGTACCTCATCAATACTACGATAGTCAACTCTACGGAAGTCATATGATACAGAAACAGGAGTGTCAACGAAGCCTCGAGCAACAAAATCTTCGACGGCAACTATAAGAGAAGGGTAGTGATGAACATCCTTATCTAGAGGCACGGGAACCAAAGAGATGACAGGAGCGCTATCTCGGCCACTGCCAAGGAGGGATCTAGAGAACGATTGTCTTCATTCACCACGCCATTAACATGGAATAGAGTTGCGGTATTGTAGCTGTTCAGAAGCTGAATTGTCCCTGCGTGAAAAGAAAAGCGCGAATGGTCTGGACGGAGGAAGCCACTGTGAGTTGGTGTCCATGCAATTTCAGCTAGGTTGAAGTCTCCCAAAACAATCACTTTATCATTGAGGGTAGCCCTTTCCGAAGCGGCAAAGACAGATTGACAATGTGCATCAATTAATTCTAAGTCTCGAATTCGATCCGGAGGAATGTATACCTACAGAGAAATAGTTTACGACCTCCAAGCTGAATTGCTACCCAAACTTGTTCCACGGAGATCCAAGAATCGTCTTCGACTGCACTTGCTTTCAGCCTAGAACTAACTGCAACGAGAACGCCACCATCAATTTCCTGCTATTGTTTATGTTCCGATCGCAGCGCAATACTTCGAACCCATCTCCAAAAACACAACTTGAGACAGTCCAAGAATCTAACCATGTCTCAGTCAAGAATATAATGTCATAGCAATGATCCATGATCGCTAACCGATAATCATCCGTTCATTCCGCCGACATTCTGGTAGTAGATGAATCTATCCGAATTCCACAATTGAAGGGTAGTAGAACTGGGAAAGAAAATAGCATCAGAGCGGGAAGTGTCCGTTGGTTGACAATATTACCGTTACTGGGAATCCGAAAGACCAGGGCCGGAACGACTGCTGGTCGCTGGAACGAAGTGCTCGACTGCGTTGTGCGGAATAGGGGCTTCCTCGAGACTACCGGCAATTGTGCGTATCGGTATCCCGTTTTCATACGTTGATCGAAGCTGGCTAGGAGATGAAATGAAATCTACGAAAAAATCAGGAAACGAAATGACCGGAAACACAGCGTACTTGAAGAAATGACCGGAAACACAGCGTACGGGAAGATCCCGTCTCCCAACTCAAACGCAGGTTCGGGATGGTTGTTGTACACGGGCAAAGGGGCTCGACTGCGATGCGTGGGTTAGGGACTTCTTTTGGACATGTGGCAAGTGTGCGTCCCAGTGTAGAGCTGGTACGGTGGAATCTTATTTCATTATTACGATCATTTCGGTCAGAAGGCTTAGGGTATTGTTGAATTTGGGTCTTTTCATGCTGGAAAGTGTTGAGGGTGGCAGCATTGTCAAAGTCGATCGAGCTTGACACTGTCAGAGACAGCGCTGGAATACGGAAGCTGATCAGGCAATGCATTGTCACTAACGGAAGCATACTTATTCAAAAAGATTGGTGATACAGTTCACCAAGTACACATGAGGACAAGATCATTCCAGAAGGGATTTCGCATACAGGCCAGAACAGAGCACGTGGCTTCTGTTAAACGGTAGCAACCGCTTTTGCAGACATTCTTTCTGGTACACATCCTCATTGATAGTGCCGCTAGAGACGAAACTTTTTGATTTTCGACCACAACTAAATATGGCCTGCCAAATCAAATACTTCTTCGAGAATTTACTTTCTTTGTCTGGAAATGCTCGGCAGCGGAGTTCCTTTGATTTCGCTATGAAAAACCAAACCCGGAAGCTGTTTAAAGTCTTCGAGTACGTATGTTTCGTCGTCCATTATGATACAAGAAAATGTTTGCATAAAATTGGTGTTAAGCTTCTTAGCATAACTTTTTGCAGTGAAATTTTGCTTGTCATCACGGTTGGGCACATTTTTCACTTAGTACGCATTCAGTCCTTGCATCTGCTTCACAAGACGCGGCTGGGTAGCTCAGTGGTTACCCGTTCTGCTTACTGAGCAGATGGTCGGGAGTTCAATCCCAGGCCCGTCCCTTTCCTTGCCATTTGTCACTTGCCTGTTTCTATCACCACTAGATTTAAAATAAAAAAAAGCAGTCTACTGCGCTCTCTTTCATTGATCGCTTCACTTACCACAGTGCATCCATGATCTAAAAATAAACCTGCCTCACTAACACAACTATCCTTCCCTTGGCAATTGTAGAGATCCAGCGGTGCTCACGGTCTCTAATAACAACGATTGTCAAACTAATCATCCTTCTTCCCCCTCCTCAAAAACCGTGAGGACGTGGCCGGCGCCGGTACTGATCTATAAATAGAATTAGTGAACTTGTACATTGAAGATGTAAAAGCTAATCCCAAGCTCCATCTTATGTGATTCTCTGTGCAATTACACTAGTTCTGATCAGTAAAGGAGTAGCAACTACGATATTGCACGGTCTTTTTTTTAAAAAAAAAATTTAGTCCTTGCATCTGCTTCACTCTTTGTACGTATGATTTTGACTTCCCAACTTTGCGAGTCACATTTCGCACAGAAAAGTTGTTGTTCTCAATAATGGCTACTACCTGCTTGTTTAAAGCTTGCTTCAGATAGAATTGGAACAAAAACAATTGCCTGTATTTCAGTTATTTATTATTGAATTCAAGATCTTTTTTATACAAATGTAGCGTTTTCTTCATACTTTTAAGAAAAAATACGGATAAAATTATTCGTCACGGTTTCGAAGGAATTCTCGAATTTTTCCTGTAACACGGCTCATTAGGCGGCGCACACCTTCTTCGTCCATCGTTTTAGCTATCTTATTCCACCAGGTCTTCATCTGATTGATGTCTTTGACAACCTTTCCCTTTGCCTTGAGTCTCCTCTTCATGATTGCCCAGTATTTCTCAATAGGGCGGAACTGGGGGCAGTTGGGTGGGTTAAGGTTTTTCGGAACAACCTGGACCCCTTTCTCTGCATACCATTCTTGAACGACTTTGCTGTAATGACAGCTTGCCAAATCTGGCCAAAACATTACGGGATGGTCGTGGGATCGAATGAACGGCAAAATTCGTTTTTGGAGACACTCTTTTGGTATAGTTCCGACGTCATTGTCTTATTTGTAACGAAAACTTTCGTTTTTTGCCACAACTGCAAATGCCCTGCCAAATCATGAATTTTCGTAGCAAATTTAAATTTGGCTGGAACATCCCCCGAGCCGTTGCCAAGTAAAATTTTTGACCTGGATTTGCCCGAAGTCAGCCTTGACATAGGTTTCATCGTCCATCAGAAGACACCCGTCGAACTTGGTCAGCACCTGGTCGTATAGCTTCCGAGCACGGATTTTGGCCACACTATTCTGTTTTATGGTCCGATTTGGCTGTTTGCTAGCTCGATACGACTTGATTCCTTCCCGGAGTCGAGTTCTCCTCACGGTACTATGGGCAGCACCGAATTTTCTGGCCAAATCACGGTCCGACAGATTGGGATTCCTCTTAATCGTCTTCAAAATCTTACCACGCAGTTTCCGGTCGACAGTTCCACTCCGACGATTGGCTTGAGGCTTCCGAATCGTCGTCAATGTTTCCTTATACCGTTTGATAACGCGCCATACGGTATTTCTGGGCAATTTCAGCTGTTTAGCTAGCCTAGATGCAGACCACAATGGATTTTCCAAATAACTGTGCACATTTTTTCCCTTCTTTCGGCTTCCATGTTGATTGTTTACAAAGTACCGTCGATTTGCGGAATGTCAAAAATACATACGTTAAGCTGATAAAATTCCCGACACGTGGGCGCCAAGAACTTCCAAAGCCGTCCACTAAGAGCGCCACAATATGAGCAAAAGTTTGTTCCAATTCTAAATGAAACAAGCCTTATTTGTCGAGAGTATACTTTTCGATTTGTTCCACTTCTAACCTTCCGATCCACAGTCAAACGCTGGTCAAATGATTTGCAAACACAAAACACGGTACTTTTCGGTAGTTTTAGCTTCTTGGCAAGATCGCGTACCGATAAATTCGGATTGTGCTGTTGTGTTGTGGATTGTGCCGTTCGTACAAATGCGTTTGCGCACTTCAAATTGATTCGACGCCATTTTACTGAATGTAACAAGAATGTAAACATGTTGTACCACAACATTAAATGGAGAGTTTTAGCGGTCATATAAGTGAAACAATTAAGCGATCCGTGAAATAATTCAAAAGCTACACTGAAAGAAATGTGTACGAAATTCAACGTGGACAGGGTTTAGTTAAACTAGATATAATGTTTAGCTACTTTGAACTTACCAACAAGTTCCAATTGGGTCTACTCTTGGTCTTTTTTTCAGGCATATGGACTCTGAAGTTCATATTTTTAGGTACGCAGTCGCTATCAGCCTTATTATTTAGCCGGTTCTTACTTTATAAGTATACTGAACATTAGAAAATGTGAGGGAACGGTTCCCAAATCTATGCAACATTCAATATACCTGAAAATTTACTTTAAAACTGTGAGAGCATCTCATATTTCTATATTGTGTGTACATAAACTAAATAAAACTTCGTATGAATCTCCAAAGACAAACGGAGACACGTGTGTTAAATTCAAAGTCAAATACATATCTTCTACGGATGTCAGCTATACATACACGCGAATCCGAAACAGCCAAAATTATTATCTCACTCCATCAATCATGAGAGCTGAGCAGGCTTTATTGGCACATGTTCTTGAAATGTACGGCTCGGTGTCACCTTGCCTTTTCTTGGCGGTGGAAAATTGACAACAGATTCTCCTTCGCCGATTATTATCCCCGTTGCTGGAGTGGGAGAACAGAAATTTCATTTCACTACAGAGTCAAATCTTAGATCAATATGAAGCTCGGAAGGTAGATAGCAAGACCAACCTTCATATTATTTGCTCTATAGATATACCGTTGCGGAAACTGAACTAAATTCGTATTTCTCTTGCGCTCCGATTGTGTGCATAAAGTATAGAGAAATTGCCATTGGTTTTTGGGGAAATCATTTTCTCCTATCTTCACCCGGACATGATTCGTTCGTTATTGACTTTGCCAGAAGGGAGGTACCACAGGTGCATCATAGATCAGAACTAGCATCTGAAAATGTGGAAAAAGTGTGTGAAAACTTGTTCATCCCTAGTTACCCCAATGCCCATATATTGCCCGATATTAACCCGGAAAATGCTTTTCCACTCAATGAAACACCGACGCGGGAAAAAGCCCCAATGTATACACAGTCAGGGCGGCAGTAGGTTCACTCCATTGGAAGTCAGCTCCCATTCGTCTCTCCTGTCCATGTCGTCGTGTGTCACCTCTCATCCACAATTTACCCGGCAGGGCTTCGGTCGATGGTCGGGCCCGGTCGATCCGATCCAGCTCCATGATATAATGTTATCCTTTGGGATTTAGCAAAAATAAATCCCCGATAAATTTGTGTTCTCCGGTACTTGGTGACAGCGGCGATGGAGAACTCTCTGACCAAAAGTAGACGATTTAGAGAACTTGAGTGGTTCACCACTGTTAGTGAAATTATTTCCTAGCGTGCTCCCACAGCTAAGGAAGAGAGAGGATTAGCTTCCGGGAAAGGGAAAGGTTCGAGGCGCACGGCTATTGATACAATGTAATGTTACGGATAAGAGGGTAGCAGACCGTAAATATTGTGACGAAATACTGAAGGGACCCATTATGGCAATGCGTGGAATGAGGGGACAGGAATGGCCTGATGGATGATGCGTGAATTGGGGTCAGTACGGTTGCGAGGCATGCATATAATTAATTTTGGTTCGTTTGGATTCTGTGCAACCATGGGGACAATTTGCGGAAATCATTTTTGTGAATTTCACCAAAATAAAGGAAACTCTCAGAATGATACCTGCAAATAATTTATGACCACTCTGAATGCTCTGTAGCTGCAGCTGTCAGGCTGTCTGTTCGTTACCAACACGTCTGACTTTCTTCCGGTGTGAAATGTATGGAAGCTGCCAGGGAAAATATGACGTGTATCCTTTCTTGACAGTTCTTTTTTATTGTTATTATTTTCGTTGTTCTACTCTTCAACCGTGTCCGATAGAACATGGTTACGTGTTTACTGTTGGCTTCGGTCGATGCCGCGGGTTTTTTCCCTTCTGCGGTTTGTTTTTATTCTTCTTTGATATAACGGCAAGTATGTTGCTGTTACTACAAGCTATTATGCAACAACGATCCAAATTTTAATCAGTCAAATCCAGCAGGAATATTTCCGAGGAAATGTGGCAAACTTGTGCTAGAGGGAAAACACTTCTTTAGTTAGATTGTATAGTAGCAAGGCTTACGTTCAAAGAAGTATTTTGGTATTGGTTGCAATCGCATGATCTGTAATATCTCGAATCGAACGTCAAACTTAAAAAAGTATGCGGAATCAAATTGCTTTACAACAAAAGATTTATTAAACTTCACCCATTTGACCGATTATCCTTTAACCTTCACCTATAAATATATTATTGATAGTGAAAAAATGGGAAAATGTAGACTTACAGTAAACTTTTTCACTTTTTCACATTTTTATAAATGAAAAATAAAAACTCATAAGATTTTTCAAATTCTCACTCTTAAACGCGAGCAAATTTTTGTAAATTTCACTAGAAAAACCTTATTTGATGTCAGATAAACCTGTTTGTGACTTACAGAATGTTTAAGTGTCCGGTGCTCGATTTTATTCTATAACTTCTTCTACGTTCGTTTCATTCAATTCCGTAACCATGTTCAATTTCTCATAGTTTCTTCTTAACATCACTCAAAAAATCTTGTACAAAGAATGATGGTCCAACTTTAGTGTGAATATCCATCTTTTCTTCATGTCTCTCTATTGTTTGACAGTTTTCGCGCCAACTCCGAACAAATGTTGGCAGCACCTCCTCAGATTACAACGAAATTTTCTGGTGTGTAGACCTATGACTATATCAGCCACTTTGCATACTTAGTTTCTTTATTTTTTTCTAGACTGTCTTTTGAAAAGTGCTAAAAGACTACTCCTACAAAAGTGTTGTATGTGGTTATTATCACAAAGAAGTCAAGTTTTAAGAAAAATATTTAAAAAAAAGCAAAACAAATGAGCCCTACACTGAAAAAAAATTCAAAGTTGATTTAAAAAAAACGCCATTTTTGATTTCGATGAAATTTTGTCTCAAGATATGGTAATTATGTTCCCTACCAACCTTCATACATCACAAGATAGGCACTTTTAAGGAAACAAAGTTTTCTAACAAAAACTTTTTCATGTCCCATTGATATGAATTTTTCAGTGTATTTTGTTATCAAAAACTTGTTTTGTTTTTAGGTGACCATTTTTGGTTCAATAATTGTGTTTTTCAAAATGCATTTTATTTTTTGTTTTTAATTTCTGAACCACTGAGTTGATTCTAGCAACAAAAACACAAATGAAAGATAATTAAGAAAAACGCTTAAAAAAAGCTAGAAGAAGATATCATCATTTCGAAATTTATTTTCAAAAGATGCATTATATTTGTTTTTCATGGTTTCCATGGTGTTGGGACCAAATCTTAGACCATAAACCACGTAGTCCTCGTATTTGAGATTTTAAGATCCTCCCACCCTTTGTGGTTTTTGTTCATTTATTTAAGTATATGAAGGAAATTCAGGGCTATTTTCTATAATCGCACTAACTGTTAAATTGAATGCTTGTAATTATTGTAATGTTTTTAATATTTTATGTAATTCAATAATCAATAACGATATGGGGTGAAAACCGTCTATTGTACCGCTTAAGAACATCTTTCGAGTAATGGCACGAGGACTAAATCTGGCTAAAAACGCGTAGGGTCATTGTCTGGTCTCTCAAAATTGAAGTTGAAGCTTCTTAGGTATACCAGCCCACGAAACATCATTGTATATAATTTATAATCATGTTAAATTTTTTAGGATGTTTGTTCTTTGTTGGAAAAAATACGATTCTTATTTTTTTTATTAGGGTGGCTACGTTTTCGCGCGTTAAGGGCGGTACAAAACAACTAACTTTTTCAGAAATGCTTTTTCCAAAAATCGTAACGCTGAACCACTGCACTGCGGGACGAAACGCTAAAAACATGAACTT